>CM046426.1:24743921-24826413 GCA_025506505.1 Flaveria sonorensis
TTTTATGTTTTTATTAGTCTAGGGGGCTAATGTCATTAAGTCTAATTGTCATTAGACTATATATAGCTAGAGTCATTAGTGTGTTTAGAAAGCTTGAATAACCATTGATTGAGGGTCTTTTCATTTGTAATATTTTCCAATCATTCAGATGAAACAAGGATTTATTGAGTGTTCTTAAAGTGTTCATCTTGTTCATCCTTATTTTTATTGTGTTTGATCTATATTTTACACAAATATCATTGATATTTGTGTTTTTCAGTGGGATTTGTTTGTGTTTATTAATCAATTTGCACTGTTATATCAATCAAGAGGACCAACACCAACTTGCTATGATTTCTCACTGAGAATCCAAAGTCACTTCCCACCACAACATCATTGGAGATGTTGAACTGGGTGAGAACAAAAGGACAAACTTATGACAAAATGTTTGTCTACACTCTTGTTTCTTGTCTCGGATTAAGCCTAAAAGATTGATGAGGCTCTGAAGTGGAAGTTGGGTTGAAGCAATGTAGGAGGAGCTGCTTTAATTCAAGAGAAAAAAGGTTTGGAACTTATGTCCTCTTCCTCAAGGGAAGACTACTATAGGTACCAAGTGTGGGTATTTAGGAACAGAAAGATGATAGAGGACTTGTCATCAGAATAAGGCAATACTAGTTGTTCAAAGGTACACACAAGAAGAAAGGATTGACTACACAGATGTTTTTGCTCCTGTAGCAAGACTTGAAGCTGTTAGGATATTTTTAGCTTTTGCTGCATCCAAGGACTCAAGGTCTACCAACTTGATGTCAAGTGTGCCTTCTTATATGGGTGATTTGTGAAGAGGTGTATGTCAACAACCACCTGGTTTGCAGACCCAGGTCATCTTGATTATGTTTAACAAGCTTGATAAAGCTCTTATGGGCTGCATCAGGCTCCAAGGATGGTATGAGACACTATCACAGTATCTCTGTCAGCATGGATACAAGAGGGGTACTATTGATGGAACACTCTTCATCAAAGGAATGGAAATAACTTGATGCTGGTCATGTTTATGTAGATGACATTATTTTGAATCAACTAATCCAAAGCTCTACAAAGACTTTGACACTGATGAAGAGAGATTTGAAAGTGAGTGCCATGGAGAAACTTAATTTTTTTTCTGGGAATTCAAGTGAAGCAAGTTGACAATGGCATCTTCATAAACCAGTCAAGTTATGTGCAAGACATACTTACCAGAATCCATATAACTATCGCAAGGTTTTCTAAGACACCCATAACAGAAACCACTCTCTAGGAAAGTTCTTGAGGAGAGTGTTTGATGAACAGCTATATAGGGGTATGATTGGATCCCTTATGTACCTCACAGTCAGCAGGCCTGATATCATGTTTCCTACATGTATTTGTGAAAGATATCTAGCCAATTCCAGATGTCACACAGGGTTTGTTGTCAAGGAAATCTCATATATCTTAAAGGTGCTCCCAAACTAGGCCTCTAGTATCCAAAGAATTCTGACTTCAATCTATATGCCAATACAGATAGTGACTGTTGGTCCATTGATCGATTCAACAATGCACTTGGATGCTTGACAATGATTTTCCACTGAATCAAACACTTACAAACACAATAACATAATGAATTCCATTAAATCTAAACAATAATAAGCAATAATAAAGGCTCAATATGAAAATGAACTTCCAGCCACACACTCAATTGCAACAACAAAATATTTTGTATTAGGGTTTTGCAAAAGGTTACCTACAAAGATAGAAAACTTACAATATATAAGTAACCTAGATTCGCTAACTAGCGAAACTGCATGTCTAACTACTAGATTCACCCGGCAGCGAACTACAGATTCGTCGGGTGATCAGAAGCAGCTAAATCCAGGCGAAACTATAGTTTTGCCCGTAGTTTCGCTGGAATACAAAAATACATAAGAAAAACAAATTACAATAAAACTAACAATTAATCTATTACATAACAAAATGAACCTATTAACTAAAGTGAGTCCAACCTATGTAGATCATCAATTCTCCCCCTAGGTTGGACCTCACTCTTGATCTTCTGCTCTTCTCTTGCTCCTTCTTCAGCTTTATCAGATGTTTCTTGATCTGCTCCTGCTGCACTCTCCTCTTCAACCCTTGCACTTGCCCTTACGAACTGTCTAGTGAGATCCTGCATCTCCAACCTTAATTTGTTAGCTTTTGATACTTTCTCTGTGATCTCCCTGACCTCTGCCCTTACTCCAAGAGCTTTATTTGCCACGTTCATAAACAAACTGGTTTCTATTCTTGTTTCAGCTCCAGCTCCAGCCTTGATATGATTTTCACATTGTATCACTAGGTCTTCATCATAAAAAGAAAATACCTCCATTGGATCAAACAGCTTAATCTCAGCACTACCTTTCAACCTAATGACTGCTTCCCCATTATTGTTATCATAAAACCATTTTTTGAAATTTTGTAGTCTAGGGGGAAGTTGATTGGGTACCCTTACTCTGTTAACGGTTTTAGCTGGCTTCAGCTTTTACACAATCTTTCCTTTTTTGGTGGACCAATCCAAGTCTGTCTTCGATCTTTTCCTTTCTGTCCTCATAAACCCGAAAGCTTCAAAATTGTCATTCATTCCTGCTTTAATCTCCTTTTCCAAGAACATCACACGTTCACTCAAGTGTGCATCCAATAATGGAATTTCAAACAGTCTCCTTAAGTCCCATCTTGGCAAGGTCTTGAAAGCCTTCCTTTTATGCATGTATGATATGTCAACGCCCCTTCTTTTAATCATAAACATCTTCAATTTAGAATTATATTTCCAGCTCACAATTTTCTTATCAGATTTCTTCTTATTTGGTTCACTGATATTTTGGAATAGTGGTGTTAACTGTTCTGATTCCTTTTCTTTCACGAACCAGTCTTCTTTGCTCAATTCAAATACATCTCCTTCTTCAGAACCCCTTTGTGCCACATAAGTCATTGGGCGCTCCTCCAATTCATAATATTCGGGTTCTGAGTCATAGTCAACCAGTTGTTCCTCATTATCTTCCTCTTCATCAATAAGTCTCTTCCATGTATCCTCCTTATTTCCTTCAGTTGTTTGTTCTCTAAGCACCTCAGCCCCCGTCAAGTCTGTTTCTATATCAAATCCCAAATCAACAAATTCAGCCTCAGCAATCTCAAGCTCTTCTCTCACATCACCTCCTTCATCAACTCTCTTCTCAGCTTCTGTCTCAACAACCTTTTGACCTCAATCACCACTTCCACTTGTACCACCTCCAGCTGTACTTGCTTCTCCCCCTATTCCAGATGACTTTCCTACATTTAGGAACGAATACTTAGATGTGTCGGTCAGATCATCCAACTCCTCTGGTGATAACTGGTTTGGGACACCAACTTTGCCCTTAAGCTCATTCACCTCCTTCAGTAGTCTTTTAATTAGTTCTTACTGGTCCATCATCATTACTTTCATACTCACTATTTGCTCATCTTTCTCATTTTCTCTCAACTCTTGATTGACCAACTTAGTTTTTATCATGCTCAGTTCATTGGCCAATGAAGCATTCACATTTCTGATGACATCTTGGTCCAATTCAGATCGGGAATCCCTCCTTTCTTCGAACACTGGCTATTTATGCTTGGTTCTCTTTTCAGTTTCATGAGCCGGTTCCCCTTGACCAGACTTCCTTTTGGACCTTCTTTCTCTTTGAGCCCGCAGCTCCTCTTCAACCTCATCAATCTCTGCATCTAAATCATATTCTTTCTCCTTTGCATACCTCTTTCTCTTCTTTATGGCTTCAGCTTGTTTATCCCGATTTTCCTTAGCATTTTTGTTTTCATTCTCAATTAGCCTTTTTATGTAGTTCCATCTCTCGACTGGGTACATGTTTTCCAGTAAATAAGTTATTTTACCACTGAAGTCGTGTCTAGTTGCTGAGCAATCTGCAAATATTCTTGTATTCATCTGCATCAGCCTCTTAACTTACCCATGTCTTGGCTGGGTTTCTCATTATTAATGATCAACTGGATAAACCTTAGATACAACAGCCATTTGTCCTTCTTTAGAGCCATGACATTCTCAGTCATACAGTCAAATATTAATCTTGCAATAGTGGCCTTTTGTCCTTTACAGAATACAATCATGGCCTTAGCCCACTGTGCATTCAATCCATCTGATCCTCCCTTTCTGTGATCCAAGCACATAATGAACACGTGAGTGATGTATCTCCATTCCTTGGACAAAAATGACTTTTTTAATTTCCTTCTTTGACCCAAAAGATGGTCCTTCATACCCGATGCTTCGATAAGCATTAAGAACTTCAATATCAGTCATAGCAACCTCATCTCCACAATCTTCTTCTAACCTCAACACCCGCGCAACCGTCTCAGCACTAACAACTATATTCTCCCCAAGAACTCTTGAAGTAATTTTGTGTGGAGTAGATTCCATATCACATTCTGCATTTACCCAAAAATCTCTTATGTGAATGTCAAATATCATTGGTAAATGAGATATGGCATAGTGAATGGGAGACTGCTTCATCCATCTAAGACAATCTCTGAATCCAACAGTCTTCGGATTACTGTTGTCTAATAAAGCCACTAGATTTGTCTTCTCATCGAACTTTAAGTTTGCCATGAACTGCAAAATATAGACATAGGTAAGTTTGATATTACATAAAGACAATTAAACAATAAAATAAAATAAAAATAAAATAAAAAATAAAAAATAAAAATAGTTTCGCTGTCATGGCGAAACTGTAGTTTCTTCAGGCACATCATGACAGCTTCGCTGAGGTTTGAAACTAAGTTCAACAGTTTCGCTGTGCCAGCGAAACTATAGGTTTTCCAGGCACATCTAATAGATTTCTGTTGATTGAACCTAAGTTTCGACCAATCAAAAGTGTACATTCGCTATGACTCAGCCCAAGACCATGAGTTTCAGCGATTCTACACTTTCGCTGAAGACAAACTTATGATTCAGACGACAGTGAATGTATAGTTTCGCTGGAATGATTCGAGCGAAACTGTCAAATAGGCTTGGACAGCATAACAAGATAGATTCGCCTACAATCAGTGAACTTTCGTTCAGTTTCGCTGGTTAGTATGGTAGATTCGCTGTACGAGTCAGGCGAACATCCGAACCAGCGAATCGATACCAAACCACAGGTAAAGGATTGAAACCGCGATTAAACCATAGAAACAAGGTCGTAATGCCTACCAGATAGATTAGAAACCAACAAACTCGATGGAAATGACACAAATGAGATCAAGTAGGTTCGGAAACAAAGAAGCTAGGGTTTAGTTTAGCACAGAATTGTGTGAAACGAAGTTCACACAGTGAAAAATATAGGTCGTTGTTTAGCTGGAAGTGAAACTATAGTTTCGCTCGGCATCACAAAAGAAATCATGTGTTCAGTGAACAGCGATACTGCCGGGTGAATCTATAGATTCGCTTGGCGAAACTGCCAGTGAAACTGTAGTTTCGCTGAAACCTAAAACTTTAAAAAATTAAAAAAATATTGTATTTATAAAACCTTTATGTAAAACATTCTTCGTCCCATAACATCGACACAAAACAAAAATTAAACAAATAAGAAGGAAGCGCAAAAGGATATAGAGACTTCTTTTTCAAAAAGTTGATCTAGAGAGTCAAAGATTTTCGGGATTGCAGATATGTTTGTCCTATTTTTTTTTTATCCATTTGATCGATTCAATAATGCACTTGATGCTTGACAATGATTTCCACTAAATCAACACTTACAAACACAATAACATAATGAATTCCATTGAATCTAAACAATAATAAGCAATAATAAAGGCTTAATGATATTGAAAATGAACTTCCAGCCACACACTCAATTGCAACAAAAAAATATTATGTATTAGGGTTTTGCAAAAGGTTACCTACAAAGATAGAAAACTTATAGTATATAAGTAACCTAGATTCGATGGCAGTTTCATTAACTAGCGAAACTGCATGTCTAACTACTAGATTCACCCGACAGCAAACTACAGATTCGCCGGGTGATCAGAACCAGCTGACTTCGGGCGAAACTATAGTTTCGCCCGTAGTTTCGCTGGAATACAAAAATACATAAGAAAAACACAATACAATAGAAAACTAACAATTAACCTATTACATAACAAAATAAACCTATTTACTAAAGTGAGTCCAACCTATGTAGATCATCAATGACTAAGGTGGCTGCCATATGACTACAAAGTCTACATCTGGGGGATGTCAATTTCTTGCTGGAAGGATACTCTCATGGCAATGCAAGAAACAATCCTGTGTGTCTGCATCAACTGCTGAAGCTGAATATATTGTTGCTGCAAGCTACTGTGCTCAAGTGCTTTGGATTTAGAATCAGATACTTACTGTACTATGGATTCAACTTCAAAGAGACTCCCATCCATATAGACAACAACAGTGTCCAGCAATCAAAGACAAAGCACATAAACATCAAGTATCATTTGATTAGAGATAATTTCAAAAGAATTAATAAAACTATTCAAAGTTAATGCAAACAAACAATATGCTAATATGTTCACAAAAGCTTTTGATAAGCAGAGATTTAAGTATCTCGTATTAGCCATTAGGATGATCAACTTTGAGTAGATTTTCTTAAACTAAACTCAAGATTATTTTTAATATGTGTGTCTTAAGATGTCTATATCATAACCATATAAGCCCAGTTTATTTTGGAAGGAGCTTTTCAGAATGATGTCCCTTAGAATTTTGAGAATTTTAGATATATTCTCTTTCAGAAGACATCAAGTTGTCTTCGGAAGAAAATTATGTCTTCAAAACAAATAACTACTTTTGAGAAATCAACCATTTGGAAGAAATCCTGATATATTTTCTGAAGCTTATATTTTTCACCTATGTATTGAATGACTATTTTCTTCCGAAAGCAATTAAGTCTCGGAAGCTTTATTCTCTCTTTGAATAAAATTTCTGATATTTGATATCTTCGAAAGCAAAATTTATCTAGGAAGTAAAAAATACTCCAAGTATTTTTCTTTCAAAGCAAAATTCTTGAAAGACTAAGGAATATCTTCCGAAGCCAAATTGGCTTTGGAAGTTTTCTCAAACCTTCCGAAGACAAATTACCTTCGGAAGATTTTAGACTTCCAAGAAAACTACCTTTTTTAGGGACTTTTTCAGAGGTGGGATCGAGATCTGAATTTCAAAGTTTATCAGTTTGCATTAACTTTGTCTCAAATTCTTAGTATATTTACATTCGTACAACAATTCCCTCTCTTTCACTTTCTCCTTCATCTGCAGAAATTCAAACACTAAATTCACCCACAAACCGACCTCCTTCTTACCTTCCTTCACTTCAAAGCTACTCAAAATTGTCAACCCTGATCCCCAAAACCAACCCGATTTTTCCATGCAGTTACACAGGCAACACAACCAAGTTGCTCTGTTATCATCTAAGAAAGATCCAGGTTTCTTAGATGTTTTCCGCTTCTTGTCTCTGTCAAACTACCTCATCACACTTACCATTGAACCTCCATTGTATGAAGATCAACTTTTAGAATTCTGGAGGACCTGCCAAGAGGTCATCTTGGATGGTGAGAAGGCATTGACTGCCACAGTGCAAGGGACGATAATTTTCATCACTCTAGCCACCATCAACACTTATCTGAGGCTGGATGATGAATAAGGAGATTTGTCCTTCCCCAAATCTGCTATAAATAACTCATTCTGGTAGATGGGCTATGAAGGGGACTACTCAGTAAGAACCTTCAAAAAGGGTAAGGTCTCTTCTGAGTGGAAGTACCTCCTCCATGTGGTCATCCATTCTTCGTCCAACAAACATGGAGGTTGGGACCGAATTCCTGAGTACTTATCCTACATAGTCCATGGAATGGTTCAATGGGTCAAGTTCAGGTACTCTAAATTTGTTTATACAAATCTGCTTGCTATCTTGGATTCCCTAAAGTATTACATGTTCCCTAGATATATTCAACACATTCTTAGCTGTGAACTGGGCTCACAGTTAAAAGGAACAGGTAACATTCTTAAAATGTGACAGATGAAGCACGACATCTTTAAGACAATAAGAAAGCCCATTGTTGGCTTCTTAGGGGTAGAAACAGCCCTGGTCCCAAAAATGTTAGAGCTCATTGCTCAAGGTGACAACTTGGCACCACCAGGCAATGTTGAACCCATACCTTCTACATCTGCACCACCCACATAGCCACAAATCATAATCACCTACCAAAGAAAATCCAAACAAACCCCTGCTCAAGGTACTCAGGTTGAGCAGGCCCCCAAATCACCAGCCATGCAGGAAGAAGTGGACACTAGAGCTCCCACTTCTCTTAAGGAGCAGACCACTCCTATTACTTCTATGATTAGTGTTGAGGTTCCTCATGCTTAACCTAATGAGCTCATTACCTTGGTCTTAAGCCTTCACTATGAGTCTCAAAACTCTAGTGATCAACCTGTAGGGGAAAGTTACCATCCCCAGCCGTTAGACCTCAACCAACCAATCCCAAACCTTGAATTCTATGATGATGAGGATATAAGGTTTAGTGAGTACCATGAGTCTCTCTTCTCCACCCCTTCTTAAGGAGAGATGAGTTCTCCTGAATCACCTATATCTAGCCCACATAATCCACCCACAACTGAGGTGGACCACCTTGAACATGTTTAGGAAGTCCATATGGAAGAGGCTCTCACTTTTGCAAGTGATTACATCATTAAGACCTCAACCATGGCAACCCAGCCTATTGACACTTCTTTTGAAGTTGTTAGTATGCAGGGGAAATCTAGTAGCTAAGAAACACAAGCTGGTGATGGGGAAGAAGACCTTGGTCCTACTCTCTCATCCCCCCATGATTCTTCCGATGAAGATAAGGGGAGTCTATAACTATAGGTGCACAAACTGTCCAAACTTTGCACCTATTTAGTTTCCAATGTTAGTCACCTAGAATCTCAGGTGACTACCTTACAAAGAATGGTCAATGACCATCAACTTGAGATCACCGATCTCAACGGCAAGTTAGCTTAGAGACTCATCCATAGGACTCAACCAGGCACACAAGAACCTATGAATGTGGTGGACCTAACTCGTAGCTCCCCTGTGCAAGAGGGTGATGCTACTAAAAAGGGGGAGAAAGTCTTACTTACAATCACAGAACCAGGGAGTTCCTCTTAGAGTATGGACATAGAGGACTCACCACCCTCACTTGCAGTTGTCCATACTTAACAACCTCCTCAGGTCCTCATTGATGTGGACTCACTCATTCAAAGCTTGTTTGAGGAGGGTATACCAAGGGCTATGCCAACTCCATCTCACCCTGCTAAGAATCTAATAGTGGGATGGAGGTATGATGATGAAAGATGAGCCAGGTAATCTCTAGGTCTCAGGGACAACAAGAAATCTTCAACTTCTACAACCTGAGATACTATGAGAGAACCTATTTAGTTGAACTCCCACTTGCTAACCCAAGTCAAAACAGGCAAGCTACAAGGTTAGCTGATAGGATTCAACAAAGGGTGCTTGAAGAGTTCAAACTGAGAACCAGATTATATAGACAAAGGCTAGCAGGCAAGACTGTTGGTCAACTGGATGTTGAGGTGGACCCTAAGAGTAGCTTTAAAAGGGAAACCTTGGCTGAAGGCCCAATAGTTGAGCCTATGAACCTTGAGACTAGAACTGCTTCAGCACCTATTACCCTCAGTGAGGCACCAGCTGGTAAAGGTGTCTCACAGCCTCTCTCTAGCCAGAGCTCAAGCGCTGCACCTAGCAATGAAGGACAAAGCTCTCTCCACCGTGAGTCACACGGGCCTATGAGTGACAAAGGGAAGATGAAGATGACCTTTGAGGAGATTAAGAAGGAGAAGAGAAATGTGAATCCAAGGATCAAATCAGGAATTATCAGTTTGATTGAACAAATAAAGATCATGAAGTTATCAATATTTGATTTTTTAATTTAATTGTTTGTGAAATTGAAATCGACAAACAAAATATAAAACAAATTGAAAACAGAATAATATAATGCAACACAATATTTGTTTCAATTGTTTTTCATTCATACACAATCGATTACAATTGCTATGATGCTCTGTTGATCTTGTGATCTCCAATGATGTTCTTGATGTTCTTGCTGTTTTGCAATTTTTCTTGAATGATTGATTGATTTCGATACTAAGAATATGTCTCTTTATAGTTGTATCGATCTCCCTCAATAACCTAACAAACTCTCCTAAAAGTATGGATCCATGCCTTATTTTTTGCAGCAGAGGGTAACAATGGAAATTATAGCTTTCCTATTATGATAAGTTACAGCTATAACATTCCTAATGTGACATCCTAAGTTCTCTCATATGAAGTTAGTCTTTCGTAGATGTTGACTTGATGACATCACTTCAGGCAGCTACTTGTTGATCATGTGTTGGTACTTGATGAGTACTCATGCATTATGGTCTTCCGCAGGAAATTGGTCTTCAGTAGGAGTTTGGTCTTCCGTAGGAATTTGGTCCTTTATTATTAAACTTCATCCTCATGAGCAAACTCCCATCTTCTGCAGCAGCAACTTGTCTTCAGTATTTGTTCTTCAGTAGATGTTGAGCTTCCGCAGGAGAACTACGGATGTACATCACTTGTTCAGATATGCTCCGGAGAACATCTACGGAAGAATAAAATTGTTCATCCGCAGTTGTTCTTCTACTTTGCCAATTTTTCCAAATTGACCAAGTATGAAGTTTTCTGCAATCACATAAAATCAACACAAATAATATTTGGGTTAACATATATTTCATGCATTATACAATGATAATGAATTACAGAAGTTCATTACAAGAAATGATTCATCATCTAAACCTATACAAAAGATCTAGACCTAACAATACTCCCTCTTAGGTTTAGATTCTTGTAATCATCGATTCAGAGCTCTTAATTCTTGAACTCTTCTCAAAATTCTTGTCTTGAAGTATTCAATTGCATTCTTTTGATCATCATATAAATACTTGATCTTCATTCTCTTCATTTTCTTTAATTTTTTAATTCATTCCAACGATGTCCTCTTCAGTGGTCAGTGTTGCCACTACACTGTTGTGAGAAACCTCTTCCAGTTCATCTTGTTCTGATATTCTGAGCTCAATGATTGATGGAATGTCAGATCCCATAAGTTGACCTACTTCAAATCTTCTTCTTTTTTCAGCTTTAGCAAGCAGCTTGTCAGTCACTTGGATGATATGGACATATAGGCATAAGTCATCTTGAGCTACTTTGTCATTCAATTTTGGAAAATACTTATCATGGAGATAGGATGTGTAGCTAGGATGAAGGAGTTTGATCTCCATTGGGTCAAATGGTCTTATGCTAGAAGCTTTCTTCTGAGGATCATTCTTTTGTCGCACAAGCTCTTTTGTTCTCTCCACATATCCCTATCCTATGATAGGGAATGAGTACTGATTTCCTTCAATGCTTTATACATATGCTGAAGTTTTGTCTTCATATCCAACTCTTCTTAAAAATTATCATCAACTAAGTGAGATGAGCTAGAATGAGACCTTTTGGTGCTTGACACAAAATGATTTGATAAACTGCTTGTCATTGACTCAGGTAGTATGGTGTAATTATCATTTACTGGTGGTGCAACAGCATTAAATCCCAACCCATACCTGTTCTTTGATTCAATATGAGAGTTTTAATAGTTTCTCATATTGCTGTGATGACAACTGGAACTTCTAAAGTTTCACTTCAGTAGATGCATGATCAGACATGGACTTGGTTAAAGAGGTGGTCAGATGCTCAACTTATGCTTTTAGATTATAATTTTCGGACACAAGTTTATCTAAATCCTTTTGTAAGGAAGTGATTTTGACCGGATACAGTTTATGTTCTTTTACGTGAGATTCATTTAAAATCATTGTTTCTTTGACTTTATCATCCAATTATTGAGCATGGACCCTGTATCTCTCTACCTCTTCAACACATGTTGGTGAACATAACCTGTCCCTTACCTCTCTGGCCATGGGTGGAATGTTGTTTTCCAAGTTTGCCATCAGTGCTTGATTTTCCTCCTGCACTTCCTTCTCATACATGCTCCAATCATAAGTTCCGTCCTGCAAAATAATCAAACCAGTTTCTTTAGAATAACTAGTACCTGTTGAAGAACCTGTGGCTGGTGGAGATGAGTTTGTTAGTTGAGGTTACTTGAAGCTTCTCTGATTTGCTTGTCTTGTGTCTGTTGATGATTGCTGATTGTTGTTGCATTCCCTTGAGAAGTGTCCATACAAATTGCATTTGTAACATATCACTTTTGATTTGTCAACACCAATCTTTGTTGTTCTTCATGCACTAGATAGTCCTTTGTCCTTCTCATGTACATCTTGGCCCTGTAAGCAATCATGGCCACTTGCCATTGTAGATCCATCTCTTCCACTTCATCAGGATGAAGTTCTTCTAGGTCTTGTTGGCAGATGTGAGCAGGAGTCAGAGTACTACCCAAGTAAGCTTGAAAGTTTGAACTGAATGCTGCAAATGCTGCTTTTTGTTCTTCTGTTTCTAGAACCACAGTGATTGGTTTAGATTTACTGTTGCTTTTGTTGTTTGATGATCCCTTTGCTGCTGAACGTTTAGAATCATCAGCTTTCCCTTTGGCTTTCTTGCTAGAACTGCTTTGAAAGGTAGATTTAGAAGTCTTTGCTGCATAGAAACCAGTTTCTTCTTCATCATCACTTTTAGCACAAGAGCTTCCATCATCCACATTGGAAATAAAAGCACTTCCAACACTCTTAGCTTCTTTGAATTGGTATGGTGCTATTGATGCTTTAACACTATTGTTCCTTGTTTTCTCATCCAACTCCAATGCTTCTACCTTGGATACCAGAGTATCTAGTCTAATTGCCTTTAGATCAATGGTATTTTTGAACATAGACATAGTTTGTGTCCAACTTTCAAGCAAGGTATGTAGCATCTTTTTGTTTAGTTCCTCATTACTGTGGTTCAATTCAAAAATATTCATTTCAGTAACAAGTTGCATAAATCTATGGAGTTGTTGAGGGACGGATTCACCCTGAATATGATGGAATGTCTCATATTATGAACGCAGGGTATCCTTCCTGATGTTTCTAATCTCATCACTTCCCTCACACAAAGTATGAAGAATTTTCCATAATGAGTTAGCTGTCTTGTATGCTTCACACCTGATCAATAGGTCTTCAGGTAAAGCCATAGTAAGCATACTATAAGCCTTAATGTCAACTTTGACTTTCTTGGCATCATCTGGTGATAGATTTTTCAGACTTATGGGCTGATTGTTGTCCTTATAATCAGGTCCTAAAGCAGGTGGAATGTAAGGACCTTCAGTAATAGACACCCATAAATCAGAATCTGTATAGTTAACATGATTCCTGAATCTGATTTTCCATGTTTTGAAATCAGATTTGTTATCCAACTTCGAAGGTTGATAAGCTCCAACCACTGAATTGCTCATGATGATTATAACTGTTAATTATTAAAATTATCAATTAATCTAATATCCTATGAAAGTATAAAGACAATGCAAGCACACTAACACGATAATATCAAATCACTGATAATATTGATATCAAATCAACTAAGACAAAAATTCCTTGGAATTAATGACTTCTGTTATGAATGGACTAATTAATAACACACTCTTAATTAAATAAGAAGTTGTGGTCAAAATCAGTCAAATCACTCAATATATTCTCAGTTAATTTGAAATTATGATGTTAGATGATGATGGTTTTGTTTAAAATAACCTTGAGAAATCGAACAATAACACAAATCCACGAATCAAAAGCAATTCTAATGCAAATTGAAATTAATCAAGCAATGGAACAGTGAATAATGATCGACATAATAAGATTTTGATGATTTAATAAAACAAACAATCAAATAAAATAATCAAACTGATAGATCAACTAATCTAGATCAATGAGCGCGAGGCTCTGATACCACCTGTGAATCCAAGGATCGAATCAGGAATTATCAGTTTGATTGAACAAATAAAAATCACGGAATTATCAATATTTGATTTTTTAATTTAGTTATTTGTGAAATTGAAATCGACAAACAGAATATAAAACAAACTGAAAACAGAATAATATAATGCAACACAAGATTTGTTTCAATTGTTTTTTATTCATACATAATCGATTACATGGTGATCTTGTGATCTCCAATGATGTTCTTGATGTTCTTGATGTTTTGCTATTTTTCTTGAATGATTTATTGATTGATTTTGATACTAAGAATATGTCTCTTATAGTTGTATCGATCTCCCTCAATAACCTAACAAACTCTCCTAAAAGTATGGATCCATGCCTTATTTTTAGCGGCAGAGATTTAACAATGGAAATTATAACTTTCCTATTGTGATAAGTTACAACTGTAACATTCCTAATGTGACATCCTAAGTTTTCTCATATGAAGTTAGCCTTTCGTAGATGTTGACTTGATGGCATCACTTCAGGCAGCTACTTGTTGATCATGTGTTGGTACTTGATGAGTACTCATGCATTTTGGTCTTCCGCAAGAAATTGGTCTTCCGTAGGAGTTTGGTCTTCCGTAGGAATTTGGTCCTTTATTATTGAACTTCATCCTCATGAGCAAACTCCCATCTTCCGCAGTAGCAACTTGTCTTCAGTGCTTGTTCTTTAGTAGATGTTGAGCTTCCACAGGAGATCTATGAATGTACATCACTTGTTCAGATATGCTCCGGAGAACATCTACGGAAGAACAAAATTGTTTATCCGTAGTTGTTCTTGTACTTTGTCAATTTTTCCAAATTGACCAAGTATGAAGTTTTCCTGCAATCACATAAAATCAACACAAATAATATTTGGGTTAACATATATTTCATGCATTATACAATGATAAAGAATTACAGAAGTTCATTACAAGGAATGATTCATCATCTAAACCTATACAAAAGATCTAGACCTAACAAGAGAAAGGAAGATGAAGGCAAGGCGAGATAGTTTAAGTAGGACCCCTAGCTTCATGGAAGCTGCAATCAGTGCTACCCCCAGGCCAATCACTCAAGATGATAAGTCAAGGGCAACCAGATCGAACTTTTTGAGGTCCAGGAACTATAATATTAATGAACTCATCTCTCTCCCCTTGGAGGGATTAAATGAATTGGCTAATATGAAAGTGTCAAAGGAGAGGAAGGAAGCTGAGAATGCAGAATTGCTTCTCAAGATCAAGGAAGAAAGAAGGAGAAAAAGACTCTACAAAGCTCCTACCCTCTCCCCAGTTTAGGAAAGTCCTAAGGTAGGGGTTGTGGTTACTAAGAAACAAACTCAGGAAGGTAGAGAACAAGTAAGGCAAACATGATAACCTACTTGAGTGACATATATCTCTATCAGGCAGCAGACCTTTTTCCCTTACCATATGACTACATTGAGTTTGAATACCTCAAGCAGCTTGAGAAACAAGTGCAAAAAGAGCTAAAAGCTGCAAAGAGGATGATGAGGGAAGAGGCTACAAGGTCAAGAGCCACCATCAGAGCAAATTTGAAAAAGTCTACTGATAGACAGAAGATGGTGAGCTTTTTGAAGCTGTATAGATTCTCTAGAAGCAGACTTGGTCCAGTGTCTCTATCCACTATGGATGAACACATTAGAGTGATCAAGCAGAAGATCAAAAGGGGTGAACTGGTTGACTTGCATTCTCCACCAAGTCAGGCTGCACCTAAAGCTGAGGTCAAGGTTGAACCCCAAAAGAAAACACAACCTGGACCTAGTGTTGCATCACAGTCAGCTTTATCTTTTGATCTACAGCTGGGTCCTGATCCTTCTCATTCTAAACCTATGAAGGACAAGGACTAAACTAAGAAAGATAAACAAGAACAATCTGGTACTGTAGGCTAGTCTCCTTAGTTAATGTACAAAAAGAGGAAAAGGATGGCCATAAGAAGGGACAAGAGGAAGAAGAAGAAGAAGAAGTCCAAGGCATCTGCCTCTGCACCTCAGGATGGGTCAGAACATTCTATGGGTGATCGAGAAGAGGCTGCTCATCCAACTCCTATTCAAGTGGAGCCTATTGTTGCTGAGAGACCCATCGTGTCTTTGATGTTTGCCACCAATCCAGACAGATGGTATGTCACTAGAGATCAAGGGGGTCAAGACATGTACTTCTGGCAAAACATACTTGACCTCCCTCTATATGATATCTATGACATGAGAAGATACTTTGAGAGTCTGAGGAATTTGACCAACTAATGATAAAAGGAATGGTCTTGATTCTAATTAGGACTGTAAAGAGATGAAGATCAAGACTCAAAGGTCTCTTCAGTTTTGGTAGCATTAGCCAAGGGGGAGTTTGCAAGGAATACACTTAAAGGCTGATGCAATCAAAAAACAACCAAAGAGCTCTCAGCATGCATATGTGAAGTACAAGTAAGTTACTTTGAAAGATTTGATATACTCATTGAATTATGCTAAGTGTCAAATCTTTTGAAGCCAAAAGACCATATCTTCCGAAGCCAAAGATGAAGTCTTTTGAAGTTTCAAAGACAAAATCTTCCGAAGCCAAAGACTAATTTCTTCCGAAGACAGAGAAGACATGCTTTTTCTGACTCACCTTTTGACAAAAGCTGAATAACTTTTCGCTGCCACTTCTGAAGACTCACCAACTTATATGAGTTTTTAAAAAAACATCAAGTTTATTTCACTTGTGATATGGATTTTTTTTGTGAAATACACCGATTTCACTTGTGAAATGTAACCTTTTTTATTTTTTACTTTTTTTCCCTTTTTACGTTGAAATCGTATGCCTGCGTTTTTATATATTTTTTATTTTATGCCTTTTTCTGTAATTTTTTTGAATTAAAATGTGTGACTAGAATTAGTTCCCTAGTTCTCTTTTTTTTTATGTTTCCCATTGAACCCTCCTATGATGAATTTTATATACTAGTGAGTAACCCGAGCGTTGCGTCGGATTGAATAATTGATAAATCTGTACTTGTTATATTTCACTTAATTTATCAATTGTTTTGTTTTATAGGTTAAAACTTTATACGGCTTATGATTATTATCATATGTTAAAACTAACACATTATTACAAAACTAATTAGCATTAACAAGAATAGTTGAATAACTCAACTTTAAAGTAAACATAAGTGTTGAATATGATTAAAATTTAACGAGTATTTTCAAGAAAATTTACATTTGACATAGTTTAGGTTAAATTGCTATGATACAACAAAGAAACGTTTGTTATGATATTAGATATTAAATATAAATATATTAATAGAAAACCATATGGTATATTTCTTTAAATCAGAATTAGAGTATAATAGGACGATTTCTTATAATATTAGATATTATAGCTTGCAATCCTTTATATTTTATCTTAAAATTATTGTAAAATTATAATCTTGTCTAAAAGAGATGTTTTATAGATAGTAATAAATAATAAATTATATAGTTATAGATTATTATTATCATTATGACTATTGATGTACTGTAAAGTACATATGTTTATAGTGTATAGTTTGGTCAGTTTTTAGGTACTTTGAGTCGAGTTTAGGTTAGAATTTTGATACTGCTGACGTTAAGCTGTGATTTCAGGTCCCGGTTCTGAAAGTGATCAAAAACGAGAGAAAACGAGCAGTTTGGAAGGAAAACGGGAACCGAACGTGAACTGGAGAGCTGAACGAACAAGAATAAAATAAAACAGTAGATATAGGGGCGCATACGGAGTTTGTGATTTCAGGTCCCGGTTATGCTGACGTTAAACGAGCAGTTCACAGATTTGTTGTTTTGGTTTTGGGTTCTGAGCTGAGTTTTGAGGTATAAATATATAAGTTGCCTCCGGTGTTAGGGTTACGAATTTTGGGATTTCAAGAGCTTAGTTTGGAGGTTAATTAGCTGCATATGGAGTTTTTGAAGCACGGGAATCACTCGGTTAAGCGAAGATTAAAGATTGCAGACTTGCTTTGGTTTTTACAATCCTTGTTTGTTTGATTCCTCTTTTCAGAACTTGTACTGATGAATTCCTGTTTGATTAACTTTGTTTTAATTTCATTGAGAACCATGCTTGGCTAAATATTTAAACTGCCTAGACTACAATGAATGGATTGAATAAAGTTTGAACCTTTTCGTTAATGCACGTTTTCATGGATTGATTGTGTTTTGTAAGAAGTTTGGTTGATTGATTTGGTGTGTATGCATGCTTTAATTTGGTCTATTGTTATCTATCACTTCGTGTGAATCTTGGTGGTTGTCTGCTACGGAATAGGTTCATGCTAGATCTTTGACATTGTGTATTGGTTCTTTAGGGTAAATTGGCCAATAAACCTTAGAAGTGATAGTTAGTGGTTTGCTAATTTTTAGTGTTCTACTAGTCCTTATAGCTGGAAGGTACGGGGCTATTGGTAGGTCTTACGTGGCGAATTGCTTTAGACAGTCTTTGGAAAAAGTCATGCCTTAGTTGCCCTGTTGGTTTTTCTTAGTCTATCAAGTCAAATCAAGATTCTAAACTACCCTAGATCTATAATTGAAAAAGAGTAGGTCAATATTAGGGTACTTACACAATAATTAGATGACTGGAAGGAAGTCTAATAACCGGTAGGATTAACAGCCTAGGTAGTGCTATAAGTTTCACCTCGAGAAGGGTTGAGGGGCTTAGTTGGTGTCTTAATAGGTTTAGTATCACAAGATCCCGGTTCCATTAAACTTGCGATTAACCTAATTGGTAAATTCTTAAGATCAATCCAGGATTCTAGTCTAGGTAGTCTTCACCATTATCTGAGTTCAGTCTTTGTAATAATTCGTATTAGTATAATCTTAGTTAATAATAAGTTTAAATAGATTTCCTTAGATTTTCAGTAACCCCCCCCCCCACCCAAAACAATGAAACAATTTGAGTCGTGTCAGTCAGAGTCTATTAGAGTTTAGTTAGCGCAAAAAGGTAGAGTCTCGTGGGTTCGATATCCGGACTTACTTGGGTTATACTACATTGATAGGTACACTTTCCGGTTGTGTGGTTAGGTTTAGGTAGAGTCTAGATTTAAAGCTTTTTAGTGTCTAGCTTAGAGAGTCTATAGTAGTTAATTTTAGTAGTCTGTTCTGCACACATCAAGTTTTTGGTGCCACTACCGGGGACTTTTAGCAATTGCGTTTATTAGCTTTAATAGACTAAATTGACATATAAGTGCTACATGTTTTGTTTTGTTTTGAGTCTTTTTTTATTTTGAGTCTTAGTGACTAGTGTCTTTTCTCTCATTGTAGGTTCTTGCTTGTAGTGGATGCCACGTTTGCGCTTGCATGGACCACCGCCGAAGCCACCAGTTAAAGAGTCATCATCTCAAGCGGGCAAAGGCCCACAGGTTAGTACCTCATCTTCTTTTCCTAATTTCCCGATACTCCATTCACCTAAAGTTTCTCCATCCGATACTCCACCTGATACTCCACCTGATAGTCCCAATTCTAGCACCTCAGTCCAAATAAACTTAGAACCAATGGCCGCCCTAAGACAGACCATCCATCAACAAGCTACCCAAGGCTTCACCGGACTCGCTTCACCGGTCTCGCTTCACCCATCATCGTTCTACCCATAGCAAACAAAAACTCATGGCAGATTCCATCACCACGAGGACGAGGATGCACCCGCCCATGTAAACCGTTTCTCTCGTATTCTCGCCACATTTAGCCTTCAAGGAGCCCCAAACAATGTCGTCTACTTACAGCTTTTCCCCTTTTCACTTGCCGGCCGTGTGGCTACTTGGTTGGATTCTCATCCAACCGGTACTTTTACTACTTGGGAGGGCCTCCGTCAAGCCTTTCTAAACAAGTACTTCCCACCCGCAAAAGCCTCACGCCTTCGCGATCAGATTCACTCATTCCAGATGGAGCCCGACGAGCCTTATTACCTTGCTTGGGAGCGTTTTCAAAACCGTGTCGCTCGATGCTCCCAGCATGGTCTTTTTGATTGGGCCCTATGCGAGAAATTTTATAACGGTCTCACCCAAGAAACTCGTGATCGTTTTGACACTAACGCGGGAGGTCACATGATGGGCATTCTCACTGTTGTCGAGTGTTTAGAGGGTTTCAAGAGCTTCGCCCAATCTCAATCTCAGTCGCGTTCCAATCGACGGTCTCCCGGTGGAAATTCAAACACCACTACTACTGCATCCACTCGTGGGTTAAACCATGTCACTATGGATTCTAGTATAGCCGCCGTATTGGAAAACGTCACTAGAGAGCTCAAGGAGATTAAGGCAAAGGTTTATAAGTGTGAGTTTTGTCGAGGGGGCCATGATACGAGTGCGTGTCCATTGTTAGTTGGTGAGGAGCAGGTCGATTTCGTGGGAAGGGGTCTAGGTAGAGGTCAAAATAGTGGGTTTGGTAGTAATTTTAATTCGGGTTGGCGTAATAACACTAACTTCAATAATAATAATAACTTACGTTCCACAGGTAACCCCCCTGGTTTCCAATTAGCTCAAAATCCAAACAAGGGGAAAGGTTCATTCTTTGGTGGGGGTTCAAATGGGCAGTTCAATAAGGGGTCAAATAGTCAGGTTCCACCAGTTCAGGGTTCAAATAGTGATGTAGCCATGATGAGGATAGAGGCCATGATGAGCCAGTTAGTAGTTAAGGAGCAAACCACCCAAAAGGTCCTCGCCGAGCATGACCTTATGCTTAAGAACCACCAACCCTCATTCCAAGACCTTCAAAGAGTCGTAGGTGACATGTCTAGAAAGCTTGAGGAGAGGTTACCCGGTCAGTTTGCGGGTAACACCCAACAAAACCCTAACACCCATGCCAAAGCCATTACCACTCGTAATGGCAAAGCCATAGGAAACCCAAGAGTCGAGGAGAGAGTAGTAGAAGAGGATGAGGAGATAGTAGATGAAGAGATCAAGATCGAGGCTCCCGGCAAAGTGCAACCGAGGCTAGACCCAGCAAGTACAGCACAGCCCGATAAGCCCCATGGAGAGAAAAGAGTAGAGAAATCACCTGTACACATTAGACCTTCTCCACTCGTGGATCATTTGCGAGTCCCATTTCCTACACGTATTAGGAACCGAAAGTACTCTAGGGAATACGGGCAATTCTTAGATATCTTCAAGCAATTGAAGATTAATCTGCCCTTCATCGTGGCACTCCAATCTATGCCCAAGTACGCCAAGTTCTTAAAGGACCTTCTTAGAAACAAGGAGAAGTTGGGAGAGTTGTCGAATGTTCTATTAAACAGAGGGTGCTCCGCAGTTGTTCTGAATAAGCTTCCAGAGAAGCTCACCAATCCCGATGTTTTCACCATACCATGTCTATTCGGTAGTAACACCAATACCCGAGCCCTAGCCGGCCTAGGTGCCAGCATTAACTTGATGTCTTTTTCTCTCTACGAGAAAATAGACTTAAGCGAACTCTAACCTACCCGTATGAAATTATCTTTAGCCGATCGGTTCGTGAAATACCCAAGGGGTATTGTCGAGAATTTGCTTTTTAAGGTCGACAAGTTCGTTTTTCCTGCTGATTTCGTCATTCTGGATATGGAAGCTGATGAGAGAGTTCCTATCATACTTGGTCGTCCGTTCTTGCGTACCGCTAAAGCTCTCATAGATGTTTTCGATGGTAAGATCACACTTAGAGTCGGTGAGGAGAGAGTCACCATTGAGATTGATCGTGCCATGAACCACCCGAGTGGTTCCAATGACTATAGTGGTCCTTGTCATTCTGTCTATTTCTTGAACTCATTCATCTCGTGCGTTGACCATTGTCTAGAGTTCATTAGTGAAGCCGACTTGGTAGGAGGAGAGATAGTCGAAGATGAGTCCTTAGGAGTGGAGGAGATAGAAGACGAGGGGATCCCTTTGATTCCCGAAGCATTAGCCGTTAGTGATGACACCACCCAACTCCCACCCTTAGAGCTTAATGTCCTTCCATCTCATTTAGAGTATGCCTATTTAGGGGAGGGTTCCGAGCTACCCGTTATCGTATCATCGAAGTTGGAGGATGGAGACAAGTTGAAGTTGTTGGAAGTTGTAGATGCTTCTTGAAAGATTAACATTTGTCTTTGTGTGTTTTTACATTTTTGTCATAGTATAGGGACTTTTATGTAAATATTGTTCCTTGTGTATTGATAGTATAAATAATATAGATAAGGTATGTGTAGAAAGGGACAGACATTCATCTAACGAATTGTAACTGTTTTCTTTCTACACTTGTACTCTCTATGCATTCTATCAATGAAACTATGAATTTTTGTGATATGTTTGCTTAGATTTGATTACTTGTGTTTATTTTGATTGAATTGTATCATGATATCATCACAGATCGATCCATTTTGAGCTCATCAAATGGTGTCAGAGCTGTTGGTTCAGTGATTTGAGTTTGTCTAACTGTCAAACTTTTGAATCACTTGAATCTGTGATTGATAAGCAATTCAATCTAACAATTGTTGATTTCAGTTGTGCTTCATCATTAGAAACATGAATTGAATCACTATTTTTAGTTCAATTCGTTCAAATTCAGTGAATTGTTCAAATCAGTGTTCGAACTTGTTCCTCATCAGTCGAACCGATTTTCAAGCCGAAGATCGAATTGTTGTTGTTATTTGATGAAATTGAAGTTAGAGGATTGTTAATTGATCGAAATTTTTCAGAAATTTTTCAAAAACTTAAAAATCCATAAATATTTTCAATTCATTGTTTTAATTCAAAAAAACTTAAAAACAACAAAAACAAATCTTTTTCTAAAATACAAAATTAAAAATGGTGAAATCAAAAGACTCAGAAAACAGAGTTCCTAAACTGAATAACAGAGTTGATTTTAAGAATTGGTCACTTAGACTGAAACATCACCTTAATTCTATTGATACTGATCTATGGAATTCAATAGAAAGAGGTCCTCACATTCCTATCACTTCAGATGGTCCTGATGGAGGATTTGTCTACACTAAAGACTTTCCAGAACCATACCCTGAAGATGGATTGCAGGGTGATGATTTAAAGAAAGTTAAAAATGATAAAAATGCATATTCTTTGATGTGTAAAGGATTACCACTTGAAGTCCTAACTAGACTAGATGGATATCAAACGGGATATACCATGTATAAAGCCTTGAAGATAATTTGTGATGGAGGTAAAGAAATTCAAGATCTGAAAAAGCAGAAATTGAAGAGACAATTAGAACTATTTGAGCACTTATCTGGTGAAACCATAAACCAAATGATGAATAGGTTTGTGCAACTCACAACTGAGATGTCAACAGCTGGCATAAAAAATGATCTAAAAGATCTAAACTTCAAGCTTCTAAATGCTCTTCCATCTTCATGGAAGGAAATAGTTACACTGTTAAAGTATACTGAGAAATTTCCTATGGATCTTGATCTATTGATAGCCAAAATTGAGTCTGTTGAAATTGATGAGAGCTCAAGGAATAATGACAGAGCAGCTTTAATGCCTCGGTACAAATATGTTGCATCTCCAGCAAGTACTGTGGAAAATGCATTTATGGCTAAAAATGAGAGTTTACCTGAAGAAGAGGGTGATCTGTTTGTAGGAGTAGGGTTCTTTACTGATTCTTCTTATACAAGTGCTCCTGCTTATACATCTCGGCCACAACCTCAGTCTCCTCCTATGCCTCAAAGTTCTAAACCTCAAAATGAGACTCCATCTGTTAACTCTGCTAAATCTAGCAAAGTTAAAGATGTCATTAACATCCTATTATAGGATGAAGAGTCCAAATCTGCTTTTACTGCTTTTATGGCTAGTTTTAAAGCTTATCAAGGTAGTCACTTAACTCAATTAGATTTTGTTTTGCAGGACTTATTCGAAATGGACCCAGATGACGTGGAGGAAATGGATCTGAATTGGCAAATGGTGATGATTGCATACAGGACTCAGAAACACTCTTATGTCAACAGGAACTACAAGCCAAGTGCTAACAAGACTGTTGGATTTGACAAGTCTAAGTCAAGGTGTTTCAACTGTAATAGTTATGGCCACTTTTCAAGAGAATGCAAAGCTCCTAGAAACAAAGGAGGGAATGGCCAATCGAGTTCAAGCAATCAGAAATTTCAACAATCATCTCAGAAGACATTCCAGAAACCATACCAAAGCTTACAAATGCCTGAACTGAAAGATGAATCTAAGTCATCTGAAGAGCCTAAGAAAGCTCTAGTTGTCAATATTAAAGATGGATATGATTGGAGTGCTTATGCTGAGCAATTTACTGCTGATCTAACATCCAATTTATCCCTTATTGCAGAAGTTCAAGGAGAAGATTGGTCAGACGACAATGATCCAAAGGCTAAATATGATTCTGAGAATGAAGAAGAAGAATATGACTGGAGTGACAAGTAAGATCCTAAAGAGGATTCAAAAGAAGTTGCATTGATGGCACAGTCTGGTCAACCAAAGGTTGAAAATTTTAACTCTGAAACGTCTCCTCCTAAATATTCAGAAATTCCATCAGAAGTCAGAGAAAAGTTATGCACAAAGTCTTGCTTCGAGCATGTAGAGTACTACAGAAATTATTCTTATAAGATTTGTGAAAAACTTAAGCAAGAAGAACTAATGCATACCAAACTTAAAAATGATCATAAAGTATCTGACAAAAAGATTATCTCTCTTCAAAATTCTTGAAACAAAACTCTAAGAGAACTTGAAATTGTATCAAAACAACTTGAAGAGATGACAAAAAATCTTGAACTGGAGAAGATAGCTCATGCAGCAACTCAAGTTGATCTCGCCAAAGTTAAAAGTTCTAAAACCATTGTGGAAAAGCTGGTAAATGAACACAAAGATAAACAAAAGGCAGGATTGGGTTTCACTCATGAACCGATGCCTAAATCAATAACAAATACCTTACCATAAAATTTTAACACTCATGATCACTCTCTAGAAAACAAGGCAAAATTAAAAGCTTTTCAAAACAAGACCAAGATGTCTGATGCTGAAGAAGAGAAAACAAATGTGGAAATTTTTGAAGAAAAAGATAACAAAAAGATAAAAAATGGTCATCCTTTTAAAGTAAAATCTTATGAACCAAAGCCTAAAACAAAGAAAGTTTTTGTTCCTAAAGAGTTAGTTTTGGAGGAAGTGAATATTATAACTAATAACCAGAACTCAGTTTTTCAAAACAAAAATGATGAAGAAACTTCAGAAGATTCATATTCATTTGGTCTAAATAACACAGAATTCATTAAATGGCAAAAAGTCCAGAAAAAGAAAGAATGTGAAAAAGAATCTTCAACTGAGGATGTTCAATCAAAATCAAAAACTGGATCTGCGAAATCAAGGAACCAGAGAAGAAGAAGAAAGATAAATAAAACTAAAAATGTACAAATAAAAATTCAGGAAAAACAGACAAAAGAAACAAATCAAGCAATAAAATTAAAGTCAATTAAATTTGTATCTGCTGGTTTGTTGAATGTGAACTCCATTCAAGATGTTAAAGAAAATCCTAAGAACAAATCAACCTCTGATCTGAAAACGGATTCAGATTCTAAGACTTCCGCTGTAGCTAAAAGATTTGTATCTAAGGAAAATAAGAATGAAATTCATGTTCAAAAGCAAAAACAAATTGTGCAAATGAAAAGTGGTTTGAATCAAAAGCATAATTCTTCAAATCAAAAACAACAAAATTAACTCTTTGACACCTAAAAGTAACCAAGTTTCTAATGTTGCGTCAATGTCAAAGGTTAATAAGCAATTATTCAAGACTCCACAGAGGTATTGTAACATATGTGACATGTATAATCATAAAACGTCTGAATGTTTTTTTAACAAATACTGTCACATTTGCGATATGAGAAATCACTCAACTTCAGAGTGTTATTTTAACAAATACTGTACTTACTGTGATGAGCAAACTCACAACACTAAAGATTGTTACTTTAGAAAGAATTCACAGAGGAGAGGATTTGCCACCTCAACAGTAAGCAAAGGTTATGTTAATCCGTAATATAAAAGAAACCAAAATGTTGATTTTCAAAGATTAACACACCAACCCTCCTTAGGTTTAACTCTTTCAAAAGAAATAATCCAGTAAGACCTAAACAATAATTCAATGATAATTTCATTCCAAGGTCAGTGAGAATTAATAACAAAAGTTTTGAAAATAAAAGATTTTTAAACAATGGTCAGTCAAAAAGCATGAATTTTCCAAACAAGCATAATTTTGTTACAAATAACAGAATTGGTAAATTCATAAAGAATAAACCTGATATCAACAAACTTCACTTTAAACAATTTACTATTGTTGACAAGTTTGGAAAACCCAAGACCATTTCGGCTTGGGTAGATAATTCACCTTAAATTGTTTTGTTTTGCAGGTACGCCTGAGAAGACCAATTAATACTTGGTATGTGGATAGCGGGTGTAGCCGGCATATGACAGGCAATCAGGCCTTATTACAAGATTTTAAGTTAAAAGATGGAACGCATGTCGCCTTTGGTGGTGATGCAGGAGGAAAAATAACCGGAGAAGGAACAGTATCCAATGGGATTATAAGCTTTGATAAAGTCAACTTCTGTTCACAGTTGAACTTTAATTTGTTAAGCGTATCCCAAATTTGTGATAAATCCTACTCTGTACTTTTTGATGACTCTTCCTGTTATATCTTGAAGTCAGGATTTCAGATAAGCAAGGATTACGTGGTTGTTAAAGCTGTCAGAGACATAGACGTATACAAACTGGATATGTCTCAAATGGACTCTTCTACAGAAACAACTTGTCTCTTTGTTAAAGCATCAAATGATGAAAGCCAGCTATGGCATAGACGTCTCGGACATTCCAACTTTAAGAATATGAACAAGCTTGTAGCAGGAAATCATGTTATTGGCCTTCCATCAAAAAGTTTGCCACAACTGATTTATGCTCAGCATGTTTAAAAGGGAAACAACACAGAGAGTCTTATAAGTCCAAGCTGATAAACTCAAATTCCAAATCCCTTCAGTTGTTGCATATGGACCTTTTTGGACCAACCAACGTGAAGAGTATTGGAAGAAAATCTTACAGTTTAGTTATCATTGATGACTATACAAGATTTTCATGGGTTTTCTTTCTAAATGCTAAATCTGAAACGGCTGAATTAATAAAAGAATTCATCATAAAAGTAGAAAATCAACTTGATCAAAAAGTAAAAATAATTAGAAGTGATAATGGGACGGAATTCAAAAATCTAACTCTTGACATGTTTTGTGCAGAGAAAGGAATAGCTCATCAGTTCAGTGCTCCCAGAACTCCTCAACAAAATGGAGTTGCTGAAAGGAAGAACCGAACATTGATTGAAGCAGCACGATCCATGTTAGCCGATGCTAAAATTCCGATCACATTCTGGGATGAAGCAATATCAACTGTATGTTTTGTTCAGAACCATTCGTTAATTGTTAAAGACAAACTAAAAACTCCATATGAGTTCATGTTTGGCAGGAAACCAAACATAGATTTTCTTAAATCTTTTGGTTGTTCGGTTATGATTCTGAATTCAAGTGATTATTTAGGAAAATTTGAATCAAAATCTGATGATGGATTTTTCGTTGGATATTCATCTATTTCAAAGGCCTATCGAGTTTATAACTCTAGGACTAATGTTATAGTTGAAACATTCAATGTTAAATTTCTTGAAAACTCTTTTCCATCAGTGTCAAATGGTCCTGCATGGTTATTTGATTTAGATTCATTGTCAAACTCTTTTCAATCCAACTTGTTTAATCAATCTAACTTGCTTGATTCTATAGGTGAAAAGAAAATTCAAGGAGATCTCGGTTCATTTAGTGACAATTCGGATTCTGACGATGCAGATGATTCAAGCTCAAACTATCCCTTCTTTTCTTTTGTTAGAGATTCTATTATTCAGTCTAATAATGATGATCAGTCTCATTAAGATAATGTTCATTCTGTTTCATAAAACCAAGATGTGTCACAACCAATTCCTAATGATGGTACAAAAATTGTACAACCTGAGTCTAGAACATCATCTATTTCTGGAGATGTAGTTGATTCTGGTAATCTTGATTACTTTATCAACTCACCAACTCAAGTTCCCAATTTCAATCCGCATTCTTCAAGCCTATTGCATCAGCTTTCCAACTTGAATCAATCCAATCTAGATGTTCATGTTCAAGGAGATGAGATTCCGACATCTCGTATTCACAAGAACCATCCAACATCTCAGATTATTGGTCCTTTGAGTGAGAGAACCACGAGAAGTAAATCAGAACAAGCAAACGTCTGCTTATATTCTTGCTTTCTTTCTCAAATTGTTCCTAAAAACGTTTCCGAAGCGTTAAAGGACAATGGTTGGATCGAGGCTATGCAAGAAGAATTATTACAGTTCCGTAAACAAGAAGTGTGGAATCTAGTGGATTTACCTAAAGGAGAAAATTCTATAGGCACAAAATGGTTGTTTAGAAATAAAACTGATGATAGAGGAATTGTTATCCGAAATAAAGCGAGATTAGTTGCACAAGGATACACTCAAGAAGAAGGTATTGATTATGATGAAGTATTTGCTCCAGTTGCAAGACTTGAATCTATTCTTGTCTTCCTGGCTTATGCCTCTTTCATGAAATTTAAAGTGTATCAAATGGATGTAAAGGATGCATTTTTGTATGGTTCTATCACCGATGATGTGTACGTGAAGCAACCTCCAGGTTTTGAAGATGCTACATATCCACATCGTGTATACAAATTAAGCAAAGCCTTATATGGACTACATCAAGCCCCTAGAATCTGGTATGAGACATTGTCACAACACTTAATCCAACATGGATACATGCGAGGGAAAATCGATCCAACTTTATTCATAAGGAAGGATGTTGATGATCTTTTATGTGTACAAGTGTATGTTGATGATATCATATTTGGTTCTACAAGTCTAAAAATGTGCAATGAATTCGAAGAAATCATGAAATCTCGATTTCAGATGAGTTCTATGGGAGAGATAAATTTCTTTCTTGGACTACAAGTTAAGCAATCTGCAGATGGTATTTTTATCAACCAAGAGAAGTTCGTCGACAAACTCTTGAAGAAATTTAAGCTGCAAGATTGTCAGTCAATTAGAACTCCAACTGATATGAACACCAAGATTGAACCTGATCCGAAAGGAAAGTCAATAGACCAAACATTATACAGATCGATGATTGGTTCTTTGATGTATCTTACTGCATCTTGACCAGAAATTATGTATGTTTGTATCTGTGCTAGGTATCAATCAGACCCGAAAGAATCCCATTTAATTGCTGTCAAAAGAATATTCAGGTATCTCAAAGGTAAATCGGCTTTAGGGCTATGGTATCCTTATGAAGGAAACTTAGAGTTACATGGGTATACTGATAGTGATTATGGCGGATGTTGTCAAGATAGAAAATCAACAACGGGTGGGTGTCAATTTTTAGGACCTAGATTAGTCTCATGGCAATGCAAGAAACAAACAAATGTCTCTGTTTCTACTGCAGAAGCTGAGTACATTGCTGCTTCAGCAGGATGTTCTCAAATCCTTTGGTTACAAAACCAACTGCTGGATTACGGGTTCAACTTTCTTAAAACACCTATTTACATTGATAACACAGCTGCTATGTTCATTACAGCTAATCCTGTCCAACATTCTAAAACAAAACATATCGAAATTCGATATCATTTTCTCAGAGATAACTCTGAAAAAGGTTTAATCATATTGATTCAAATTTCTACTGAAAAACAGTTGGCCGACCTTTTTACTAAAGCCTTCTTACCAGGACGGTTTGAGTATTTGGTTGAGTTGATTAGTCTTATTAATCACACTTAAAACTAGTTTTTGAGTCTTTCAATTAATTGAGTCTAAATATGATCAGAACCCTCCCTGATATGAATAGAACACAGTCAGAGAACCTGTCAAAGTTAATTGCCTGATTTTATTTTTTTTGTGTGTGCATGTTTATTTGAAAAACAAAAACCAAATACAAAAATTGAAAATTGAAAAACAAAAGATAAAAATATAAAACCAAAACTCACAAAAATAGTGTTTTTCCTTATTAATTATATAGGAATGAATTTGTTTTGCAATACGTGAGAAATGATAGTACATTAGTATGATCAGTTGCATACTTCGCTTACGACTACAGTCTACGTGATCAGATATGATGTGCAGGTAAGCTCTTGCAATTATACTGAAAAAGTAAATTCTTGTGATTAAACTAAATCACTCATGCATTCATGTATGTCTATCTTAGAACTAATGTGTAGTGTTGATTTCTCAAATTGATTGCTTGTTAAGACATAATCTCACACCTGATGGCGATATGAAAAACCATTGAGCTCTAATATTTAATGCATCTAACACTTCTCTGTTATGAGTCATCATAGACCTGAAGTGATGAGATATCATCTATTGTAAGTGATTACAGACCTGGATATTCTCACTGATGTAACAAGATGCCAGTGTGTACGAACACCAAATGAGATCTGGTTATAGTATATATCAGGTTAACAAGTTGAGAATTGTGACTTCTTGTATATCTTTATGAGAATTAACCACTCTAAGTCTAAGTGTAACTCACATAATGTCATATCTAATCGTACCTTAAGAAATCCAAGAGTTGAAAAAGTAAGTGTGCTGAGTACCTTGCCAAAAGCACTCATTTTCTGTCCTTAGATTTAGTGTCTCCTTTGTTGCAAAAATGCTGACCTGGAACACACTTGATCAGGATTTAATCACTGTCTATGACTATCCATCATTGTTTTTTTTTTTCAATGTGCTGATCACTGCTAATATGATCTCACTGCAGACATGATTCATTGTGAATATTAGGATTTTATTCTACTTTCATTTTGATTTTTGCATGTTTTTTGTATGTAGGCAAATTTAACAATGATTAGTGTGCTCTTCATGTGACAAAATTCAAGAAACTCTAAGTTTTATCAAACTTAAAAGTTTAGAGGGATTAAAACGAGTTAAAACTGATTGTCAAATTTCAAGATATATAAAATCATAAAAAAAATCAAAATCTAATGTTTTGGATGGAAAGGATGATACTACATATGTTCAAGCATGTGTGTGTAACAAATGTAAAAATGAATCTGAAAAACATTTTCAATGGAAAAGCTTCTTGCAAAAGTTAAATGATATTTTTTGTTAAAAATTAGAGACTAAAATTACGGGAAATTTTTTTTTGAAAAATCAAAACAAAAATAAAAAGGTCAAAAATAAAAATTAAAAATTTCAAAATAAAAATAAATTTTAAAAGTCAAAAGTTCAAAATTGAGGGTTAATTTTGAAAATTTTGGGTGAAAGTCAAAATTTGACTAATTAAAGTCAAAATGTGATTAACTGGTTTAATATTAGTATGTGAACTGTGCTAATATGTCTAAACAGTGTACAGGTGGAAGATCTGAAAATTACAAGTGTTGGGACACATGGAAGTCATCTCATGCGTCTAAAAAGTGTTCATAAGTCCAGGATTAGGAGCATGATGATTTTTCAAGATTTGTACAAGTGTTGGACGTTTCAGACAACCTCATGCATCTAAACAGTTGTCATGCGTCTAAACAGTTGTATTAAGTCTTAAAATGTGGTCAAGTGTTGGGCGTTTTATCCTTCCCATACGCCTAAACAGTTCCCATGCTTCCAAGTGTAAACATGTGTTAAGTATTGGACGTTTCAGCTAAGCTCATGCGCCTGAACAGTGCAAAAGCACCTACACAGTGCTTATGCGTCTGAATAGTGCTCATGCGTCTGAACAGTGCTCATGCGCCTAAGCCCATGCGCACAAACAGTGCTCATGCGTCTGAGTCCATGCGCACAAACAGTGCTCATGCACCTAAAAATATTTCAGTTAGTATATAAACAACACTTTGTGTTTTCTAAGTTCATTCACAAAATCTCCCCTGAACACAGAACACTCTCAAACCCAGACACTCGATATACCATTAATTTTCTCATTTCGATTGACTTCGGATCTAATCTTGCATTCTATAGTGGTATTATTCGATTCTAAATGTAAGTTGATGATCAAAATTACAGAAATTTCAGTTAACAGGTTGATTGATTTGGGCGTATCGGACCTATTCGGGCGCACGAACCCTAGTCTAATGAATCTGTTAAGATTGTGAATGAAATGAGTATAATGAATTGAAATTGATGATTAACTGTTAATACAAACATGATTTCAATTCATTGATGCATTAAAATTTGTTTTTCATCAAAGTTGATTATGTGATGAATCTTCATCGACTGAGGATGAAGATAAACAGTCATTCAACATTTTTTTTAAATAAAAATGAAAATTGATTAAAAATTCACATTTAAATCTGTTTTAAAATAAAAATTGAGAATTAAATAGTGTTAATCATAATGAAACTAAACTTGAAAGAATTTCTGATTTTGAACAGAATGTTCAATTCTTAAAAATTTCAAGTGCAAGTTGGTAAAAATGGTTAAAATACACAAATTCTTAAAAAGTCAATAAACTTTCAATTGAGTTAATTTTCAACATTCGAAAGTCTAAATTTCTTGTTCATTTTGCAGATGGCTGATTTAAAGTTCGAGCCGAAACACAACGTTGTTGCGCTATTAATCGAGGATATTCAAAATGTTGTAAGATACGAAGATATGATCAGATTTCTATTACGGACAAAGTATGTATATGCCATGTGCTACCAACCGGTTATCTATGCATGTCTGATTAAGAAGTTCTGGAGCACGGCATATGTTGATGTTGATGATAATGGAGCTAAAGTGGTCCGAGGCTTTATAACGAATTTTAGAATGATTGAAGTCTCTGAAGACTCAATTAGACATGCCTTGAGGTTAGGACCTAATGAACCAGAAGACTTCTTTGCCTTGTGAAGACTGAAGATCAAAGCTGGAGATAGAGAAGGAGATTGAAGAAAGAGATAAAGAAGAAGACTGAAGTTTAAAGAATGAAGATCAAAGAAGATTGAAGACAAAGTCAGAAGAAAGAAGACTGAAGAAAGAATATTAAAGATTGAAGACAAAGATTAAAGACTGAAGATTTTAAAGACCGAAGACATGTAAATCTTAGGGGGAGTATTGTAGATGCTTCTTGAAAGATTAACATTTGTCTTTGTGTGTCTTTTACATTTTTGTCATAGTATAGGGACTTTTATGTTAATATTTGTTCCTTGTGTATTGATAGTACAAATAGTATAGATAAGGTATGTGTAGAAAGGGACAGACATTCATCTAACGAATTGTAACTGTTTTCTTTCTACAGTTGTACTCTCTATGCATTCTATCAATGAAACTATGAATTTTTGTGATATGTTTGCTTAGATTTGATTACTTGTGTTTATTTTGATTGAATTGTATCATGATATCATCATAGATCGATCCATTTTGAGCTCATAATTCTGACATTAAGGGCATAAGCCCTTCTTATTGCACTCACCGGATTCTCATGGAAGACGATTTCAAACCGGTGGTGCAACCCTAATGGTGCCTCAATCCAAACATGCAAGAGGTAGTGAAGAAGGAGGTTCTAAAACTCCTAGATGCTGGGAGGATATATCCCATCTCAGATTCACCATGGGTTAGTCCCACTCAGGTTGTCCCAAAGAAGGGATGGATGACTGTTGTCATGAATTCCAAGAATGAGCTTATCCCTTCTCCCACGGTCACAGGTTGGCGAGTGTGCATCGATTATCGGAAATTGAATGATGCCACCCGAAAGGACCACTTCCCATTTCCCTTTATCGATCAGATGCTGGAGCGTCTCACGGGTCAACAATTCTATTGTTTTCTCGACGGTTTTCCTAGTTACTTCCAGATCCCCATCGCACCGGAGGATCAGGATAAAACCACCTTCACATGCCTCTATGGCACATACGCGTACCGACGCATGCCATTTGGGCTGTGTAATGCTCCAGCTACCTTTATTGGTGCATGGTTGCCATATTCCAGGACATGATTGAGAGTTCCATGGAGGTTTTCATGGATGATTTCTCGGTTTATGGTAACTCGTTTGATGAGTGTTTGAGAAATCTTGAGAGGATGTTGAAGAGGTGTGTTGAGATGAAGCTGATGCTGAATCGAGAAGTGTCACTTCATGGTGACTGAATGTATTGTTCTAGGTCATAAGATCTCAAGGGATGGGATAGAGGTAGATCGTGCGAAGATAGATACCATTAGTAGGTTGCCTCCACCCACTAGCGTAAATTCGATTCGAGTTTTCTTGGTCATGCGGGTTTCTATAGACGCTTCATTAGGGACTTCTCTAAGATCACTCGCCCCATGACCCGTCTTTTGGAGAAGGATGTTCCATTCATTTTTGACGAGGAGTGTCTAAGGCCTTCAACTTTTTGAAGGAACAGCTTGTGAGTGCGCCTATTCTTATCTCGCCCGATTGGATCCTGTCATTTAAGCTCATGTGTGATGCGAGTGACTATGCCGTTGGAGCGGTACTAGGAAAAAGAAAGGACAAGCACTTCCACCCGATTACTACGCGAACAAAACGTTAATGATGCTCAAGAGAACTACACCACCACGGAAAAAGAACTCTTAGCTGTAGTTTTCGCCTTCGATAAGTTCCGTTCATACCTCGTCCTCTCCAAGACCATAGTCTTCACCGATCACTCTGCGTTGCGTTTTCTTTTCCAAAAGAAAGACGCCAAACCCCGACTTATTCGGTGGATTCTCTTGCTTTCCGAGTTCGACATTGAGATTAGAGATAAGAGGGGGGCTGAAAACGTAGCAGCCGATCACCTTTCACGTTTAGAGGACCCTAGGAGAGAGGAGATTCGCGAGGAGGAGATAAGAGATACATTTCCTCATGAGTCGATTGAATTTGTAGAGGCCGAGAAAGAGGGATTGCCATGGTTTTGTGATTTGGCGAATTATCTTTCGAGTGGTAATATTGTAAAGGGAATGACCACACAGCAGAAAAGGAAGTTCCTTAGTGAGTAAGGAAGTATGTGTGGGATGATCCCTTTCTCTTAGAATAGGAGGAGATAGGATTCTTAGGCGATGTGTGTCGAGAGAAGAGGGTTGAACATCCTAAAACATGTGCATGAAGGTCTAACAGGTGGTCATCATGGTGCCTATGCGACCGCACAAAAGGTGTTTGATTGTGGGTTCTATTGGCCTAATGTACTTCATGACGCCGTTGAGTTCATGAAAACATGTGACGCTTGCCAACGAACCGGCAACATTTCGGCCAAAGATGAGAGGCCTCAAAACCCAATCCAAGTGTTGGAGGTTTTTGATCTATGGGGCATTGATTTCATGGGACCCTTTCCCGTCTCAAAAGGGAATCGATATATACTTGTGGCGATCAATTATGTATCCAAGTGGGTTGAGGCTCAAGATATTCCCACAAATGAGGCCCGAGTAGTGTTGACTTTCCTTAAGAAACCTCTTTTCTTGCTTCGGTACACCAAAGGCTTTAATTAGTGACCGTGGTACCCACTTTTGCAATGCATTGATGGAGAAGTTGCTTGCACGCCACGGAGTCACTCATCGTTTGTCTACCGCCTACCATCCACAAATGAGTGGACAAGTGGAAAACACGAATCGAGGTATAAAACGTATTCTAGAGAAAACTGTTGGAAGGAATAGAAAAGATTGGTCCGACAAGCTAGATGATGCATTGTGGGCGTTTCGAACTGCCTACAAAACACCTTTAGGAACCACCCCATTCATGATCGTCTATGGAAAAGCTTGTCATCTTCGGTAGAGATAGAACATCGTGCACTTTGGGCTTTGAAAACCGTAAACCTTGATATGACCAAAGCCGCTAGAAAATGGTTCTTTAAAATCCATGAGTTAGAGGAGCTTAGGGATGCGGCTTATGCCGATCTTGGGGGATTAAGGAGAAAACAAAAGCCCTACATGATCGTAAGTTTGAGAAAGATTAAGGAGTTTATTAAGGGCGATAGGGTGTTACTTTACTATTCGAGGTTGAAGTTGTTCACAGGGAAGTTGAAGTCGAAGTGGTCGGGACCTTATATGGTTCATTATGTGTACCCGTATGGAGCAGTTGAGATTATGGATGAGTCCGATGGCCGGAGTTGGAAGGTAAATGGTCATCGTCTAAAGCACTATATTGGCGGGGCGATAGATAAGAATGAGATGGAGGAAACTCCTCTCGAAATTCCACCAACAACCACCACTTAGTGTTTTGGGTGAAAACCCAAATGTACTGTTTTGTACTGTTTGTATAGAGTTATCGGTTGTGTCTTTTATTGCTTTCTAACAATAGTTTGGTAGTTTGTTGGTCTTTGTTTTGTGTCGTTGAGATTTTTTACAGATTTCATCACTATTACGGAATGGAGAAATCATCAGAAAAGAGATTCCAGGTATGTGCATTTGATACTTAGAAAAAAATTGGGTTTTTGAATGATGGGCAAGTGATTGAAAAGTTACTAAGGCATTGGGGGAGTCAAATTTCGAATTGCAAAAATTTTCAAAGGCATGAAGGCAATAACTTTTTGTGAAAAACGGACCCTGGCGTAGCACCAGGGCCCGTAGCGCTACGCCATGGGTCGGAAGGCGCCGCCATACGCGACGGGGGGTTCTGAACCATCGCGCTACATGAGTCCCCCCTGACCAGCTGAACTTGTCTCGCGCCCCTTTTCAGCTGCTTATCACTCTCATCTCTTTACCACACGAACCCTAGCCGCAAATTTCACCATTTTGACCATATCTCACTCATTTCTCCACCAAATCACCCCATTTTCTTCCTACATCACCACAATCACTTTCCCTACAATACCCACCCTCTTTTGCACCAAAATTCGCAATATCTTTTCTCTGTTTTGGACGAGTTCGAGCACCACAAGTCCAAGTTCTCATTTTTCTTGTTTAATCCGACTCCAAGGTATATTTTCTGTAATTTCTCGCTTGTAGGTAACTTCTTTTACCATTTGTTAGTGTCGGGTCAATTGTTGGTAGTTCGAGGGTTTGGATGGTTCGTTAAAGTTTTGATCTTTGATGCCTATATTCTACAAAGAGGTTGCAGTTGGGTTGTTTGGGATGTTTATTCCTAATGTGGTTTGCGGGAGGTTTGGGTTGGTTTGATTGTGGTTGTTTGAGCTTTGCGGGTTGTGTTTGGACATTGGGACACTAGTGTGGGTATTTTTGGGGAATATTTGGCTAAATTAAGATATGTTTCTTTAAAAAAAAATAAGTTTTTGAAATGATTTTGCGAATTCAAGATGTTTGCCTTATAAACCTCTTGCACAAAATGTCACCTTTTTGCTTCAAAGTCTCAAACTTCAACTTGTTTAGCCTCAATGTCAAAGGACTTTGGCACTTATGCTTAATTGAGGACAATTAAAGTTCCGGGAGGAGATAGTGTACATTGAGTCTTGAATCGTTTCAGTCATCGAGTCTAGCTAGTTAGTTCGTAGAGTTTAGTGTCGGGTTTACTAATATGCATGTACAAGTTCAATACAACTTGCCCGTACTCAATCTCCATTCGGGCAAGTTTGTGTTTATCTTAAGATTTTATAAACGGCACCCATGTTTTTCTTCAACTTTATTTTCGGTTTCAGTCGCGAACGTAATGCTATACGGCTGATTCCAGATTCATTAAAAAAAATACATATAAATTTATAAAATACAAAAATAGTTTGTGATTGCTTGATTCGTATCGCTTAAATCCTTATCTCGTTTATGCAGGAAATGTCAGGTGAAGGTTCTTCTAGCAACGAAAGAGAAGGAGGGGACCGGTTCCTCGCCCACGTGGCGATCCAGCCTTACAGCAGAATCTTCCGGATCCAAGAAGAAGGAGGATCAAATATCGTGCAAATGATCGGACACTTTATGGTCGACCTGCAAGGGTGGTCGATCACCAATCTTGGATTTTAAAGAAGACAGTGAAGAGAGAGAAAAGTTGATGAAATACGTGAAAATGAACCTTCTGGAACACCGCACGATCGATTGGGACTGGTTACAAATGATGGGTGTCCGTGACCAGGTAGAGAATTTGCTTGGATTGCCGTTGGCCACAGTATACAAAGCTGACGATCGAGTTTCATTGTACTTTTCATCACAAAGAGGGTACATTTGCTGAGAAAAATGCAGTTTCGTTTTCATTGGGCAGGAACGTGTATAATATGAGTATTGCTGAGTTTGGATAGCTTTGGGTTTTATTCTGATCAGGAGGTGCAGACAGACGAGTTTGTTAATAGGTTGAGAGGTGTATACAATCATCTGCGAGACAATTGTTTAGGTCCGAATGAGTTGGCTAGATTCTGGGAGACAATTTCTACTGCACCATTCGCCGGCACGAACCTCTCCACTACGGTTCGTGATCCGGTTTATAGGTATATTCTTAAGGTGTTGGTAACTATGATTGTGGCAAGAAGTCGGGTGAGAACAAGGCTAATTGGTTAGATATCTTTGCCTTGATGTGTATGGTTGAGAAGCGAAATTGGAATTTGGCGAGTTTCTTCGCTTGGTCTTGTAACCGGACTCGCAGAGGAGGAAGCCGGGCTGCGTTGGATCTTGGGCCGTATATTGCTAGGTTAGCGACTAATTTGGGTGCTTTCACGAAATATAAATGGGAGCACATGAGAGAGAGTTTTCCGACGATGTACTGGAGTGTTGGGGATCTGCAGTTAGCAGGTATTGTGTCATATTCGGATCCACCGGAGCGGGTGCAATAGCCGGGTGCACAGGCTCAGCCGCGAGCAGGTACTGAGGCAGCTGAAGTCTTACAGGGTGCCGTCCCGACACGTTCGCAGAGGCCTAGGTAGAGGCATGAGATCCCAGCTCAGCAATATCCACTTCGCGAGCCACGTCCCGATCCATTCACGCATGAAGCTGTCTATGACCTAACCCGGCAGCGATTTGACCGGTTAGAGAATAGGATGAGAGTTGATCAGCAGTGGACCATGCAGAGCCACCATCGACAAGATGATATGATAAGGTATATGATGTCGGGTTTGAATTTGAATGTGCCTCCACCTTTTTCTGGATTACTTCCACCACCGGATTATGGTGCTGAGCAGCAGCACCCGTATATTTATGGTCAGTACCCGGGGTATGACCAGTGGGGAGGACAGAGTGGTTATGGCCAGTATGGATGGCAGCAGGCAGGGGATTCGAGTGTGCAGCAGATGGATGAGGAGGGAGACGACGAGTGATGGAGATGGATTGGAGCGGCATATATCCTTTTCTGGTTATTTTATTTTATGCTGCTTGAATAGTTCAACTAGGTTGTATTACTAAGATAATATGTTCCATTCCTCTATTGAACTTAGAAGTTTGGTATTTTGGATATTGTGTTTGGTTGGTGGGTATGGTATTTTTGTTTTAGGTTGATGATTGGAGCCATTTTCCTTATTTTGGTAGAGTTACGTATTCTTATTTTCCTTTAATGTATATTTGTGTTCAATACCATACCCACAGGTTCTCTAACTTTAATGTATATTTGTGTTCGTGTGAGAGAGAGTTTTGGTATTGGTTACTGAACACGTTCGGTATTGGAGGGCATATGTGGAATTGACTGGCACATCGACAGTCTCACATTTTTCGAGCTAAGTCTTTTTCATTGTAGAGTTACGTATTCTTATTTTCCTTAGTTTTGAATTCATAGGTGATGTTTATTTTAGTTTTGAGTCTTGTTCAATTCTTGCATTAGGGATACATTATAGTCGTAGTGTTCAGTAGAGTCAGTTTGAGTCATTAACCTTTTCGTTAAAAAAAAAAGAAAAAAAAAATCAGAAAATGTCTTTTGAAAATCGATTTTGCATTCAAAACACGGAAAATGATAAGATAGTCGGTTTTGCTCAGTCTTGAATAGTGATAATATAAGCTAAATAAAGTTGAGCATGTGGCTAGTTTGGGATGTGTGGGTAGGCTTGCTCGGTCTTTAGGTTTCTTTGAGCTGAACACATCTAAATTGTTAAGATACTTGTGGGTACTCATCTAGGAGGAATAGTGGAGTTGAAACCGCCAATATGGTATAAGAAATGCCGTTATAAGCCAAAATTGGTAGAATTTTCGATCAAAAAAAATATATAGAATAGTTGAGCTAGAAACTAAGAAAAGTAGCGCTGGCCTACGTAATCTCGGTTGGGGATGGCGACTCTGACTTAGAATGCCTCTGGGATGTGTGAAATCAAGATTGCAAAAATTTACCGACGCTCACGTTGTCGCTCTCAGGGATGGTGACTCTGGTTGAGACAGCCTCTGGGTTAGGTAAAGCAATGTCGTTGCTCAAGAAGAAAAAAATGGAAAAAGTGATTTTAAATTCTCTAGATTTTGGTATAAAACGGTTAGGAAATAACCAATTGGTTGTTCCTTGAGGCGGGATTAGATGGAGCCGTGAATCTTTAGTGTGAGACCCTGAGTTGATTAACCGAACTTAAATCAATTAAAACATGATAAGAGCTTAGACACCAGTGTGAGTTTAAGTGGATCGTATACTTGCAATCGTAAATTAACATGTGTTTACTCTTTAATAAGATGACCTAGAGTTTCGAGCTGAGTTTTTCTTTGGCTGTGATTCCGTTGCATATATCTTTTTCAGGGATGAAAAAGTCTTGAGTGTGGGGATATTTGATGTATTGTAAAGTACATATGTTTATAGTGTATAGTTTGGTCAGTTTTAGGTACTTTGAGTCGAGTTTAGGTTAGAATTTCAATACTGCTGACGTTAAGCTGTGATTTTAGGTCCCGTTGCTGAAAGTGATCAAAAACGAGAGAAAACGAGCAGTTTGGAAGGAAAACGGGATCCGAATGCGAACCGGAGAGCTGAACGAAAAAGAATAAAATAAAACAGCAGATATAGGGGCGCCGCCATACGCGACGCAAACCCCCTATACCCGTCGCGTATGGTGACGTGTCGTTGTTCACAGATTTGTTGTTTTGGTTTTGGGTTCTGAGCTGAGTTTTGAGGTATAATATATAAGTTGCCTCCGGTGTTAGGGTTACGAATTTTGGGATTTCAAGAGCTTAGTTTGGAGGTTAATTAGCTGCATACGGAGTTTTTGAAGCACGGGAATCACTCGGTTAAGCGAAGATTGAAGATTGCAGACTTGCTCGGGTTTTTACAATCCTTGTTTGTTTGATTCCTCTTTTCAGAACTTGTACTGATGAATTCCTGTTTGATTAACTTTGTTTTAATTTCATTGAGAACCATGCTTGGCTAAATATTTAAACTGCCTAGACTACGATGAATGGATTGAATAAAGTTTGAACCTTTTCGTTAATGCACGTTTTCATGGATTGATTGTGTTTTGTAAGAAGTTTGGTTGATTGATTTGGTGTGTATGCATGCTTTAATTTGGTCTATTGTTATCTATCACTTCGTGTGAATCTTGGTGGTTGTCTGCTACGGAATAGGTTCATGCTAGATCTTTGACCTTGTGTATTGGTTCTTAGGGTAAATTGGCCAATAAACCTTAGAAGTGATAGTTAGTGGTTTGCTAATTTTTAGTGTTCTACTAGTCCTTATAGCTGGAAGGTGCGGGGTTATTGGTAGGTCTTACTCGGCGAATTGCTTTAGACAGTCTTTGGAAAAAGTCGTGCCTTAGTTGCCCTATTGGTTTTTCTTAGTCTATCAAGTCAAATCAAGATTCTAAACTACCCTAGATCTATAATTGAAAAGGAGTAGGTCAATATTAGGGTACTTACACAATAATTAGATGACTGGAAGGAAGTCTAATAACCGGTAGGATTAACAGCCTAGGTAGTGCTATAAGTTTCACCTCGAGAAGGGTTGAGGGGCTTAGTTGGTGTCTTAATAGGTTTAGTATCACAAGATCCCGGTTCCATTAAACGTGCGGTTAACCTAATTGGTAAATTCTTAAAATCAATCCAGGATTCTAGTCTAGGTAGACTTCACCATTATCTGAGTTCAGTCTTTGTAATAATTCGTATTAGTATAATCTTAGTTAATAATTAGTTTAAATAGATTTCCTTAGAGTTTAGTTAGCGTGTCAGTTAGAGTCTATTAGAGTTTAGTTAGCGTAAATAGGTAGAGTCTCGTGGGTTCGATATCCGGACTTACTTGGGTTATACTACATTGATCGGTACACTTGCCGGTTGTGTGGTTAGGTTTAGGTAGAGTCTAGATTTAAAGCTTTTTAGGGTCTAGCTTAGAGAGTCTATAGTAGTTAATTTTAGTAGTCTGTTCTGCACACATCAACTATAAAAGTATTTAGTAATTATATAGTTAAGTATTCAAATAGAATAATACTTATTTATAAATTTTTATTATTATTATTATTATTATTATTATTATATTATTATTATTATTATTATTATTTTATTATTATTTTAATTATTATTATAAAAGTATTTAGTTAAGTATTCAAATAAGGTAATACATATTTATAAATTTATATGTTAATTTAAAATATTAAAAATTATATAATGTTTATTGTAGTGAATTAAATAATCTTACAATATTAAATAGTGTATTAATTACAAGAAGTTTATTAATAAGGGGTAAAATAAGAATGGTTGCATTTAACACTTGTACCTTATGCTTAAAAAGTTGTATTAGGTGTTTTAATTTTTTTGTAAAATTACATTTGTATCCTAAGGTTTTGCTTTATGTAGTATGTAGTATAGTGGGCACACACGCTTCGCCACAGTTTGATTTTAAATGTATATGTGAACGTCGTAATGATGGTTTTTGGGATTATCATGATTTTAGTGAGTTCAAAGATATAAGCGCTCTGATTCTCATGGATATCTTCTGCACATGCTTTAGTGATTTGTTATTATTTTATGATGATACTATTATTGAACATATGATATTTAATAAGTCGTGGATATCAAGTAAAATAAATACTTTAAAAGTATTTGAATAAAAACTATTATAAAATGTAGATCATTGTATGATGAATGATGATATGTTATTAGAGTGTTACAGATACAGTAACATGACAAAAACACAGTATTAAATTTCAACACAATATAGTTGTTAATCTTTTAATAAAAATAATCATTACTATTAATATTATTAATTTTTTATTATATATTTTTTAGACATATTAAATAATATGTCACTTACTAAAAAAAACTTAGTCATAAATACTAAAGTTATCGGCTAACTAAAATACCCCTAGAAAATATTACTATTAGTTATTACAAATATTAGTTGTATACTTAATTATTTAAATAGTAATTAATAAATTTAAATGTCATTTTCAGTATTACAAATAGTATAATATTTAATGTATTGAATTAAATAATATCAATAATGTATTAATAATATGTATTAAATAATGTATTAATTAAAAAAGTTTATTAAATAGGGATAAAAATAAAACTATTACCTAACTCACTTGTACTTTATGCTTAAAATATTGTATTGGGTTTATTAAAATTTAAGTAAAATTACTATCTTGACCTCATAAAATGTAAAGTAAACTTCACTTTTTGAACATCGTTAGAAATGAGGAGATCTCAATATACAAAGCTAGAGATTCAAATCTGATTTCCTCTCTACCCTCTTAGTTTCTCTCTTATTTCAAAAGATTTCATATGTTATACTTGTATTGCATTTAATATTAAACTATTTGAACATCGTTAGATCATGAGGAGATCTCAATATACAAAACTAGAGATTCAACATGATATATGGATTTATTGAGAAAAACTTGCAAATATACAATTGGTTGGGTTGCTCAAGAGATATTACAATAAAGTATGGGGATTATATCTTGCCCTTGTGATGAGTTTATTTAGAAAACCATGCAAATAGTACTGAATTATAATTTAGTGGTGTCAAACTTCAAAATATATCTATCAACTATAAAATCTTTAGTTATCATTACCACCATACAAATGAAAAAAGAAGACCACCGTAAACTTTTAGTTTATTATTAACTTGAAGTTTGCTTCAAGCCTTCAAAAACGTTAAGCAGCCTTTGGTCCATACGTTTTTCTCCAAGTTTTTCTTGCCCCAAAACCCACTTTAAGCGTGCATGATCAGTATACAAGTAAAGTTATCCAGGATTGTAAGCATCTTTACCTGGAAAAAGAATTCCCATCAGTAAAAATATAACATGGATCTCTGCTCCTAATATCAACACATTGTATCAAAATAGTTATTGTCCATTTAAATTTCATTAAAGTAGTTAATGTCAATTTAAATTTCATTTCACTTATAGCGAATATTAGAGATATGTATATAGTATTAAAAGGTCCAGACTGATAATAAGAAGTCGTATGAAAATTCTATAAAAGCTTTAGAAAAGATCCATCCGTCTAGCGAACATTCTCATTACGGTAAAACTTTAAAAGGTTATTTGGTTCAAAATTCTTTTAGAAGTTGGTTATTGTTCTGTTCGGTACAACCACATTGGGTCTTCTTTATTTTGAGAATTTAAATAAACCCAAGTATGTACACAATTCCGAATCTAATCTAAAATTAACAAGACCAATTCATTCCGGTTCTTTTTGTTTTAGTCCAAACTAGTTTTAACCTCACACACAAAAGGGGTGATGCCGTGGTAAGCACCTAATTTCACTAGTTTTCTATCATAAAATCTTGAAGGTTATGTGCTCAATGCAAGTTGTGATTTGCATGATTTCGTTGTTCAGCAATGCACTGGCAAGTCACGTGAGTTTTCCTGATGGGTTCACATGGTTATCAAACAAAAGATGTTGACGCCCTTTATTGTTTTAGGAAACCATACACGGTCCTTTTGAAACATATAGCATGTAAACTTGTCTGAAAGTCGTCCAAAATGGGTTATAAGCAAAAGTGTTAGGAGTTATATCAAATGGGATGAAACTAATTCGAAGCCTATTCAAAAAGATTAATTATTTCAAAAATGAAACAGTAGAAAATCAAATAGGAGTAGCTATCTGTATGTATGGTCTCATGATAGCTATTAAGAATGATTGCTATGCTTATACAATAACTAACTTGATGAGAATCACAATTAACAAAGCTCAACTAACCTTTAACCAATAAAAGCAAAGGCTAACTTCAGTTAGCCCATCACCGACTTATTCGAGTTGAATTTGGGAGAGGCTCAATGGCGGCTAATGGGTTTACTTGGTATGAGAATGCAAGTTGCCACAAGTCAACAGCAACTTTCTTCACAAACAGAGCCTGCCTTTTAAGAATACTGCAGTAACAAACATATATTTATCACATAACGTTACATACTCAATGGTGTTGATTTACGAATTACAAGCATTGTTTTTGAATAAAGGAGCACAAACAATCCAAACTGACGAGAAGTGGCACTTTGAAGTTATGAATGAGTTGATTCATAAATGCTTTTATCTGTAAGCAGGCAAACGTGAATAAACCTCCTAAATGATTACTATCAAAAGAAAGTTACTATTATTGGTATATTATCAATTTATCCTTTTAAATCATATTTGAAACACAAATTTGAAAAGCCTTTGGCTGCCGTATCAAAGTTGCCCCTATCATTCCACTTATCAAAGACATACATGCAGAGTGTTTTCTGTACAAATAAAAAAAATTAACAGACGTATTAAAGGTTTTTCTTTTCTGTAAAACAAGTGTTCGAGTCAATCTAATATGACACATTTCGACCAATACCAGAAATGACCTAGTCTGACTCTTTCCTCAAACCCCATATTTATAGTAACCCCATGACCTATTTTGACTCGTTACAGGACCCTCGCATTTTGGCATCTATAAAGCCAACCATCGAAATTTATGTTACTAGTCAGTAGCTATATGAGGCACGTTTGAGAAAGCAAATACTTATACCTTGTTATTGTATATTTCTTCCTCCGTATATAATAATACACGAGAAGCAATAAAGCTGTCAGCAATATGCTTCCATTTGACACAGCAAATCGAACGCTGCCAAACTTTAAGTTAATGGTGCGGAACCACCAAATGGTGGAAACATGTTGACCAGAATATCTTAAAATTGCTTGTTTTGCAGCATCATCCCCATTAGCTTGTTTTCCAACTTCTGTTCTGAGAGAAACATGAGAGTTCACATTCTCATCTGTTAACAATGCGGATCTGGGCACTTGAGGTCCTGTAATCATGGAAGAGTGTTTGGACTGTAAACGCCATAAAAGTTCCTACAATGGGTACCAAAAGAGAACAAGAAGCTATAATCAATAAAGCTATTGTGAAACATGTAACTGGTACGAATAAACAAATAATGGTGCAAGAAAACCTATTGATATTACATGTATCCACTTAAAAAATAATAATAATACAATACCTGTCGTATATGCTCGGGTAATGTAGCTTTTTTGACCCAAGAAATGGCAAGATCTGCACCTCTTAAAGTCCCTGTTAGAAGTGTTATGTATGCCTCAACAATTTGTAGGTACGTATCAACTCCTAGCATGTGTCGATTGCAACATTCTTCCATGTATGATGTATTTGTTTCTAGACTTTTTAGAACATAATATTGTTCATTCACATATTTCCATTTGCTCAAAAACTCTTCAAGAATTTTTGAGCACCAGAAGGTCTTCTTGCATCTGAAAGCAAGCCCTGAAAAAGCATGTATCGTTCTAATACACTCTTGAAAGAAATTGATGAATTTCAAAAACATTATTAAGAGAACTTAATACCAAGTGGATGCATAAATTGATGGAAATCGCTAATCATAACAAGTTGTTAACATCATCATCACAGGTATGATTGGAAAATGGGTGGGTCTGGGCGTCTGGCGGGTTGTGCGATACAGACAATTGTGGGATCTGTTTAAAAGATTAGGTCAGGTATTTTTGGGACCAGATGAAAAGGTCCACTTATTCCTTTCTATAGCCACATGAGATGAGTGGGAAGTTTACTGTCTTGATGTCAAAACAACCTTTCTAACTGTAGAATTGAAAGAAGATGTGTACATGTCTCAATCTGAAGGGTTTGAAAAACCGGGTAAGGAACACCTCGTGTACAATCTTGTCAAAGCCTTGTATGGCCTAAAACAAGCACCAAGATCATGGAATTCGAAGTTAGACATAACACTAAAGCGGCTGGGTTTTGACCAATGTCCAAGAGAACATTGTGTACAAAAAGAACTCTAAACCAGGGCCATTGATAGCAGGAGTCTACGTTGATGATTTATTCATCACTTGACCCTAAGAAGACATCAGCAGGTCCAAAAAGCAAATGAAAAACAACTTCAATATGAGTGACATGGGACAGTTGAAATAGTACTTCGGATTAGATGTGAATCAAGATGAGACAGGAATAAGCTTGAAACAAACCAGGTACGCCATAAAGATACTTAAAGATGCAACCATGTGGGAGTGCAACCCCACGAAATTTCCCATGAATGAGGAATTGAACGTGGAAAGGAAGAAGATCAAGAATTTGTTAATGCAACAAGGTAAAATTATATGGTGCCTTAGGTGCTTGACCCATATTCTACCTTATGGTAGCTATGCGGTAGGCGAAACCAGCAGGTTCATGAAATCCCCAAAAACACCACATTTACAAGTCATAAAGCAGGTGTTGCAATATGTGAAGGGCATAGTCGACTTTGGGATTCAGTATCATCGAAATGAAGAAGCAAAACTGGTTGGCTATTGCAACAGTTCGCATGCCACGGATCAGGTCGATGGCAGGAGTACTATGGGTATGATCTATTATGGGGTTGGGTCAGTAGCTTGGAGCAGTCAAAAGAATAAACAGTTGGTTTATCATCTTGAAAAGCGGAATTCATGGATGCAGCTACTACAGCTTGCCAAGTTGTGTGGTTGAAGGGGTTACTCGAAGGAATGACCAGGGGCGGACTACGTTGAAGGGTTATATGTATGTGAAAATCCCAAGCCCCCACCCCCCCCACCCCCCCAAAACACCACACACAATAAAGTTATGCAATCCCTCACTTCTACCACCATGAAAAAATTTTCTGGATCTGCCACTAATGACCGGTCGGATTTTGGAAGCAATAACTATTCGTCTAGATAACAAGTCAGTGTCCTATTGAGAAATATCCTGGTTTCCATGGGTGTAGTAAACAATTTACATGAAGTGCGATTTTATACATGAATGTGTAGAAAAGGGACTAGTCATGATTGAATACTTTAGTGGCGATTGGTGAAGAACAAAAGGTTGATATCTTGACAATGGCTAGAATCAAGTTTATCAAGATGAGAGAAGTTTTCTGGAATGACAGACCTAAAGATGTGAAGACCGGAAATAAGGGGATGATTATTGGTTTATTATGGTTAATCAACATTTCCTGTTTGGGAAGTTCTTATTTTGGTTAAGCCTTTTATAGCCTTTTAATGTTTTCCTTATAAGCAGTAGTTTATTCTTGTTAAAAATAATTTCACAAGTTTAGTTTTCGACTTATACAAAGCATAGGTCTTTCTTGTATTATTAATTGATTCCAGAATATTAGTAAACCCCAGAAAGAGTAGGAATAGTCTTCCTTACAACATTGTCTGTGTTGTTTTATATTGCAATCTTGTGTCTTTGATCCAATTGTTTACCTACCACACAGATGACAGCGTTCTCATTGTTTAACTTAGTTCAGTTAGCATCCTTTTCAGCCAAATTTCCTTCACATATTACATGGCACATGGCCCGACACACTGCCTCTCACTACCATGAGCAGCAACCGCCTACTTCTAGGGCTATAAAAGAGCCAAGCCGAGCCAAGCCAGGGTGGGCTCGGGCTCGGGCTCGGCTCATTAAAAACCAAGCCGAGCCTGCTCGGCTCGTTTATTTTAACAAGCTCAAAATATGAGTCGGGCTTGGCTCGTTTATAGACGTGCCGAGCCGACTCACGAGCCAACGTAGTTATATTATTATTTTAAATAATTTTTTAATTTTTGTTATTTTCGTATATATATAAAAATATAAATTTCTTACATTGTTTATCTTGATTCATTGAAAACAATCATATAAGATTGTTATTTCAAGAAGTATAGTCATGTTTGTATACTTTTATAATTAGTTTCTCTTAATAAAATATCAAAATAACTGTGTATGGTGTATTTTATATAATATGTCATAATTTTGATTTATAATTTATATAAATTATAATTTAGGTTTAAATTTAACGAGCTAACGACTGAGCCAACAAGCTAGCTAACGAGCGAGCCACAAGCCAAGTTGACCTTGGCTCGGGCTCGGCTCGTTATAAACGAGCCAATTTCGAGCGAGCTATTTTCGAGCGAGTCACGAGCTTTTGAACAGCCTTACCTACTTCTTGCTTCTCCACATCATTAAGTTTCCCTGTCAACAGTAATATGTTTTGATCTGCCATTTAACTATGATCCCCTGCTCATCATCAGTGAACAATTCCTAATCAACATTTCTCAGGCTTTGTTTTAGACAACGTCTATAGTTCGTTGGTTATGTATCTACCAATCCAAAAATTATACTGGGTCTTGTGTGATAAATAAATCAGTTGGCCAACCAATCCATGGTAGCACCTCCCTTTTTTTGCTACTTTTCCACCTTTCTGTTTGATGCTATTGCTTCCCTTATGGAGCCATCAGTGTAGAGGCCAGTCTGTATAAACTTCTAGTTTCATTCAGGTCGTCTGTTATATACATTCTTTGTGTAATGATTATACGTCTTGTGATCCAGCTAATTACATTCCTAGGAAGTGCTTAAGTTTTTCGAGAACTCTAACCTCCAGCTCCTTAGCTAATACTTTCTTTAAGTGCTTAAGTCCCTCCTAAGTCCTAATTACTGGTTTAGAATTATGTCATCTGCATAATAGCCTTCTTCCAGCCATGTTACCCTTAATGAACAAAGTACGATCAGTTTAGCATTCAGAAAAAAACATATGCTATTCTACGCAAGTTAGTCTTCCAAACCATGCTCTAGGTGAATGCTTAATCGTGAGACCGATTTCTTTAATCAACACACTTCTCCAAATGTTCATTTGACTCTAATCCTGATAGCGCATCCATATATACCTACTCTTCTAAGTTTCCATTTAAGAATGTATTCTTTATATCCATTTGATGCAAAGCTGGTGCTAGGAAATGCAAAACCCAAATAGGGATGAGTTTTGAATCAGGAGCAAAGGTTCCCATATAATCAATTGCATATGATTGTGTAAAACCTTATGTTACAAGTCTTACTTTTCAATTTTTTGGAGTCATATTAAATCTAGGGACATCGTATAGTCCTTATAGGTTGATGAAAGATCTTTAGTTAGGTGAGGGGCATATGATCCCTTCGTTTTGTTGTAGGCATATGAAGATCATCACATTATCAATGAGATCATCACACATTGGCTTTATTACCTAAAACAGAAATAGTTTCAAAGCTGGTGACTCAAATCAGCAGCAGCATGGTGTTGCATGTTTGTCTTGGTTGGTTTTATGACTTTTAGCATTCTCGAGCACACCAAGGTCTTTTTAGATGTTTCACTGTTTATAGGCAAAATTCTTGCCTCGGGGTCATGTGGGCTTCTCTGTCACAATTGAAAGTGAGATGTGAAATCAAGGTCAGGTCTGAGATTCATCATTCATGTCAATTCTACCCATAGATATCTCATTTGGGGTAAAATGGTTGGTCAGCGGAGAGTAGCATTTCTATCCACGTTGGTTACTTGAAGAACCTAAGAAGATACATTTGAGAGATTTAAGGTCATATCTGCTACATTTTTGTGAAGGAATGTTTATACAAGCAGTAAACCAAAAGACTTTGAGATGAACATCTGACTAGAGGCTAATGTAAGGATATGTGGTCATGAGGCCGTTGGGAGTTAAGGGCCCTAGATGGAATACAACTAATGAAGTAGGTTGTTAATAAGATGATATCATTCAAAAAAAATGGAACATCTTAAAACAACCTTTTCAAGTAAAAACATTTTGGGTACTCTAATCTAAAACACCAAAGGTGAATATTCTCTTTATTGTAGTCGGAGGTAGATGTTATTGTTGCTTGGTCTCCCCTAAGTCCAAGTCCTGAGATTTAGAGAATGTAGGCATCAAACTAATAGTGTTCTGATCATTCATGAGTTTAAACATGGAAAGTTGGCTGTATTTCTTTTGTATTTTGAACAATAATTCCACTAACCACCTTATCAACTTCCACTTGTAAGGATTTGAACCCACACCACGTTTGTGGGGGAAATCACTAATGCCACTAGGCCATGGGCAGAAAAGGAAATGAGCTTTGGAAATGTGAGCTTAGGAAGTTAAAGAAATGAGTCTAGAGGGATGTTTTCACATAAGATCAAAACATATACGAGTCACCTCTGATTAAGCTCCATCATACGATCGTGTTTGGTCAGAATTTGTTTATGATATTGATGTCTCCAAAACAATTGGTCTATAGGTCTAGAGTTAATAACCTAGTCTTGTGCCTTCAAGTTTGCCATGACAGGAGTAGGTATGTCACTAGTCTGTGCCACAATAAGTATGTTACGTCCCCTGAATGCAGATTTGATAAATGTTTGTATGATTTTTTTGCAAAGCTTCCATCTGCTCAGGGTTGAAGGGGGTGTTCTAGTGATTACAACATGATGATGACTTGACTTGTTCTCATTGCAGCTTCCAACAACTTTCCCTTGTGTGACCTAGGATTTTACACTAGTCACACCAAGGAGAACTACAAGGATTACCTTGTCTATATTTTTGTTGACTTCCACGAGACATTCAAAAAGATTACCTCGTCACAACCCAAGTCCAGCCTTGGAGGCCTTGAGTATGGGCCATTAGTTAACCCTCACATGACTCTTTGGGTTTCTTCATGGCAGACTTATAGCAATGCTTCTCGCATGCTTAAAAGTGGCTTAGAACTCAGTATTCTGCCTCAGTTAGCATTTAGGCTTTAGTTTTGGTTCAAGCTAAGTAAAAATGTGTTACAAAATATCTAGTGGTGTTTGGTCAATGGTCACACTCCCTAAAGTTGTTAGGTTGATGTATATGGTCATCAATTTTAATGACTTTGTAGAATGGATGAGAGCGCTTTTAGATACCATATAGCATCTAGACTCTAGAGAAACTTATTGTTTGCTGCTTTAAAGAAACAGATTACAAGAGGTTAAAACTTATACCCACACATGATAAAGTGCCTAGCCATAAGTCAAGGAAAAGATAGATAGAACTAATTATCCTAACAACTTCTCACTAGCATAATAATTCAAATATAGATAATCAAAATACAATATTCAGATCAATTAGTTAGATAAAGATAAGACTGTGACAAGACTTTTCAACAATATTAGTTGAATATACATTAGTTATTTTCATTAAAATGATTTGGGAGGTTTTACGCACTAAAAATATACTTTGGTCTATATTCAATCCATTTGACAACTTCCTTTTAAGCTCTTACTTTTATATTTTTCCCATTTAAGCTGTTATAGAACATAAACCAAATTGACCCATTTGCTTGAAATTGCAGCATCTAATCATAAGTATATTTGGTGCTTGTAGTCTACAACCACCAACACAATCGAATGTTTGCACTGTACAATTCCAAAGCACTCTCTGATGTCTATATAAATATCATGTGAGAGATAAAGCAATACCATGCAAGGAAAACTTGGACCGGAATGGCAGTGAGTGAACCATATAGCTGGACTAATTCATTTTTTATTTCTGTTGTCCTGCAAACAGAAAGCAATTGTCAAAATGCATGGTAATAATTTATACGATCATATACACGCCAAAAGCTAAAAGATTTTGAGTTGACTTCCTTCATGATCCATAGAGTTATGACAATCGTAAACAAACTAAATCTGTTCTTAATTAACAGCTTTGCTAAATGTTGTTCTTCTACTAGCTGGGATTATAAGTTGACAACATACATGATGTGACTAAAGTTCTTGTTCTGGTATAAAACCGGAAATACAACCAATTATATGGGAGAAACAACCGTTAACGAATCATCCTGTTCAAATTGTTTATGTAATCAAGAAGGTGCTACTATGAAAGATAAATACCTCCCAAGTTCCTTGAAAGACTGCACGAACACCATTCCAGCAGCCTCAAGCATGTCATTCAGCTCAATATCTTCTACAACATCATCACTGTATTCTTTGTCACATAAGCGTTTAAGAACACTAGAAGCTGATGATGAAGCTTCTTCAAACATAGAGCAAACAAGGTAGCTGCACATCAAAGTGACGAGGTATATATATTCCAATTCAAACTGCTAAACACATACGATGAACAATAAAAAACTTTCCCCTAAATATTTCAACGATTCAACATCGATTTAAACCAAAATTGAAACTGTATTTCCTTTCCATACGGCCAGCTAAATTCAAGCAACAAAAACAGTACATAAGCTCCACCATACATGCATGTTAATTTGAACAAACATGGGGGCAATTTGATCTTATGTGCAATCACAAGGATAAAATAAAGGAATGTTGAGAGATTCACCTTTCAGCTAACTCAATTTGTTCCCAAATCGGGCGACGTTCGTGCGGTGTTGACATCTGGGTGTCTCTATTTAGGTGGGTTGTCTCCCTCCGCATCCCTAATTCCTCCGTCGTCGAACTCATCGAATTTTAGATAGCAACCGATTATTAATTAGAGATGTCTCCTGAATAACTAGACAGGAAAACAGAGATTATGAGCACAATTTTCTTCTTTCAATTCATGACCCCAAAGAGTTATGTTTTATTGTTTATTTACGGGTAAGTTTATAAACTAGTAATCAAACTTCTAAAATTGTTTCGCTTATTTAATTTAACTCAAGTTTAAAAGCTATTTTAATTATATCGTTTAGTTTTTACTTTTTATTTAAATTATTAATTTTAATATATTTTTAGTATGGTTTTTAATTCTAAATTATTTTATTTAATTATATTTTATTTTGTATTAATTAGAAATGTTTTTTTTTTATGTTGATATGTCACAGTGGCATGAATTTTAAGTGCGTTATTTATTTTTAATATAGTTAACATGTTGTATTATCTTTTTAACGTAATTATATATTTTCAAAATTTCCGACTATCACGTCTTCTCCTTCATTACTTTCTTAACATAAGAAAATTCGATAATAAATTGATTTGAAGGGTTAGTGCTTCAATTTAGGAAAAAATGAGCGTAAGTGGCCAAACTGAAATATTTTTAAAACTTGATTACTATTCTGTGATATTTTTTCATTTACTATATTACACGTTTGGTCTCGAACCCTTAAAAATTGCAGGGTAGTACTTATTATTTGCTTGAACGTAATATATTTGGTACTTAACGTGGATTTCAGTTACATTTTAATTTTTGAATTTTATAATAGCATTATACTGTATAGCTATGGATTTGAAAAACAAATAAATTTAAAAGAATTCTACACCAAACACCTTAACACATACTATTGAACTAACACCTAGTGTTGACTCAAGGCACTACCTACAATTCTAGTCAATTATCGCCCACGGCCTACACATCAAATCACCTTATTTAGGCTACCTTTGTTAAAAACTTCAGACTCCCCCAAATACTTTTCAAGAGTTTAGTTTCAACTATATACAGAGACTGAGATCTCTTAAATAACCTTTAGTAGATCACTAATCCGCATAACAACAACAGTCAAAATAGAAGGCTTCATCATGTGATTCAACTATAGAATTTATTAAATAGATACATAATAACATAAAAATCTCACAAAATGAAGTTGATTCAATCAAAATTTCTTAATTCAGTTTCAAGTTGATTTGTTTGGTGGGGTTTTCCGTAGTCGATTTCAGGTCTACCTTCATGTTTTTTATTCAAAAATAGCCAACTGAAATCATTTATGTTTTTCTGGAAAAAGCATATCGTCATTACAAATTGTTGATAGTTCTTAAAAAATTACAACCCTTCTTCACTAGGTCTGCAATCAATTTTGGATTTAAAAGAAAAAGGAAGTTAGAGAAGATGGATGGGAGTTGACAAATGGTGATCTTAAGGGATTGGCCACGATGGATAAGACAAAGGGAATATGTAGTTAGAACAACACGTGGTGTAGGTGGTGAATTTAAAACAATCTGAGTTTGATTCAAGGTTGGAATCTGTCTTGACATTCATCCTTTCCTTTATCATTAATTTCATACTCTAAGTTTATTACAACATTAAATTGAATAAATATGCATATATATTGCATTATAATTTTTGAGTTGGTGGCTAGTTGTGTAGATTTCCTAATTTTTTACGATGTTCCTTACATGATGTTGAATGGAGAGATGAAAAGATAACGGTGAGAAGAGGGGTGAGTTGAGTAGGTTTGTATTTTATCAAGTAGACCTCACTGTATACGTTTAGTTTTAATGTTATATTTCAAATATTAAATGGGTTCTCCTACATGTCTTTAACCTACTTTTTTTAGCATTAAAGGTAAACTAGACAATTTTACATACACTTAACAATAACAATTTAACCTCAATCCACTCTAAAGATCATCAGTGTTACTAGTTTGTAAACAACATGAATTATACTAGTAATTTTTGAAAGGTGATGACTAATCCGCAATATGGACAAACTATAACGATTATAGGTGTAATTAACATTGACCCAAAACTTAAATGTGCATGGCTAGTATAAGCCTTACAATACTACCCACTAACAGGAATTGTCCATTAGTTACTATATAATAAACACACAATAAATTACTCATTAAGCTACTAACATAGGATTAATAGAACAAACAAAAAACACCAAAGGGTTTGTAGTCAAATAGTATTTATGCGTGTACAAAGTGATGTCCCTCCCCATAAGGTGGAGAAGGGGTGGACCTAGTATGTATTTACCCGAGTCATCGAAATACAATGAATTTTCTCGTGCGTATGGAAATAGATGTATAAGTCTTTTAAGTGACAATAATGTTTTTTGGACGGTGACTCCATTAGTTATTAAAATATATAAACTCAGACTTTGAAAAAGTCCAAAAGTTAATTACTTAAATAACTAAATAAATGCACATCCACTAAATTCCCAATGCTCATAAAGCTCAAAATTTAATTAAACTAAAATAGCATACTTCTAATACCATTAAATACATAATATTGATAAAACCTAAAATACTCTAGTACCTAACACTTTGAAGTCTTTGACTTAAATATGAAAGGCAAGAACGATTCATGGTTGGATATTTGGACAAAAGAGAAAGTAGGTACCGCTAAAGATTTCTTCAACTTAAAATTTCAAAGAAATATTAAGTGTTTTTACATTTTGAAGATGATGTTTTTTTACTATTGAATCCTATTTTTACTATATGGCCAACTAGACCCGACTCGAATTAACCTAAAATATTTATGTCTACTATAAAATTAGAGCATCTAAGAAAAATAATGATTACATAAGAATAAATTTCTGGATCCGCCATTGAGGTTGAGGGTTTGAGATTCATGGTGGACATTGATATGGAATTAGGAGTACGATTAGATGGGTGTGTGTGTGTTTTCGTCGTTCTAATAGAAAACATTAAAAAAACTAAATAAACAAAGAAAACACAATTATAGGAATCAAGGAAATGAAGAAATAATATGCATGATGGTGGATGTGGTTTAATGATGTGTGTATCAATGGCCACTAGTCGAAATGTCTTTACCCTTATTATAACAATTGTAATTAAGATGCGAATAGAGGTTCATTAGTGTAAATATGGTTATTACATATATAACTATCTCTTGAAACCCTAATCTTTTACACAATCAATACAACAAATCACTTCTATATGAACATAAGGTGTTTAAATGGGTATCTATATGAACATGAATGTTAATGATGTTTATGTATTAGTTAATGGTTGTTTGAATGTTAAAATAAATTATGTTTGATTATGGCAAACATTATTCTTTTAAGCACTTGTTGAGTCCAACAATACTCCCCCTAAGGATGATGTTGCCAACATTCGATGTTTGCTTGTTAATGTTTTGTTTGTTAGTGATAATGTGTTTGTTTATGTTTGATTTGAGTGATTGCATGATTTACTTATAATAATTGATTGGTTAATTTCATGTATGATTGCATGATTAACTGATTACACATGTGTAATCAGATTGCCTTGTATGTTCTGATTCATATGTGTTTGCTTGTATGACTTGTTACTTGTATGATTGTTGTCATGTTCGATAATATGTATGATATACATGAATGATTGATGTTCTGATATGTGAGTTATGTATGTTATGTATGATTTGATGTTTTGATTGTTTTAGTGGTTAGATATGTATGATTGTTGTTTTGACTGTTTGATTGTTAGAAACCTTTAAGAATGAGATGGACCAGCTTCATCTACACTCTTCTGCACTTCAGAGGCAGCTTTTAGAGACTCTTCAACATCTTTCTTAGTGATGAGGTCTTTTCTAGCTTCCTTTACTTGATCGGATAATGTTATAATCTTGAAAGCATTAAGGCAGTTCACTATGTGTTCAATGAAGTATTGAACTGCACTCTTCTGATCATCATACTTGAACTTGATTAGGAGTTGCACCATCTGTTCTAGGGTGATTTGGTCAAGGCTTTGCACATCAATGTTGCTAACCAAAGTGGTTACAACATGATCACCCTTTAGAACTTCAAGATTGTTGTTTTTTGAGATCCTAAGGCTTGTCATTCCATCAATGTGTGTTAGTGACTGCTGGTTTGTCTCTAACCTTTGCTTTAAGGGAGCATTCATATACACATTGCTAAGATTCTCAACATATGTATGAAGTAACAACAGTCACCCTTGCACAAGGCATCTTTAATGGCAGGGAATGAATTTGTCTTCAAAAATGATACATATGACAGATGTAGCAGCTTAATCTCAACTGGATCAAATAGTCTGATGTCTGCTACTTCTTTCCCTTCTAACTTTCTTTCTAACACTACTTCAAAGTGTGTTTCATCATAAAACCATCTAGTGATTGGATGGTTGTATTGATTACCATCAATCTTTTTCATGATCAGCTTTAAGTCTGATGGCCTCATAGGATATCCAACTCTCTCTAGTAGTTCACGGTCTAGATGCTCTGGTTGTTTTTTACTTGGTTGTTTTTGTTTGCCAATTGATTGTTGTTCTTTTCTAAGCATGGTAATATAAAATTTGTCTTCTCTATCTGCTTTGATTTTCAACTTATGATGCTGCCTATTCATGTACGATCTCATGATATGACAAAAATCAGCACCTCTAGGATTATTTGTATGATTGACCATTCTCAACTGCATCAGGTCCAATCTGTCTTCACAAGTCAATGATCCCAGTTGGGATATGTATGATAAGTATTGGACAAGTCTAGGTACTCTCTTGATCAGCACAACATCCCATACCTCATCATATTTCCAGTCCATAATCTTTCTTTCATCTGCTAATGCTGTGAGTGTTATCCTATCATAAAGCTTCATAAAATTTGTTTTTTCATTTATCATCTTCCTCACTTCATTTCCTTCAGGCCATAGCTTGTGCGGCATGAACTGCCTAGGCTCTTCTATAGGATGAAGCTCAGGTGGAGCTTGATGATAGCTGGAGAAAGAAGCTGCTGGATGAGGCCTAATCACTTGATGCTTTAAGGCACTTGTGAGCATGTTTTTGTATATTTCTCTTGAAAGGTCTTTCATTTGGATAGAGATCTACCAGCATATGACCTATAAGGCATCCTAGTATGACCCAGCCAGCTTTTCACCTAGGAGTATGCCATTTTCTCTATTTGAGGATCCTTAGGCAAGTTCTTTTGAAATTCTTGCTAATCTTTGATCTCTTTGTACCTTTTGTATGTTTGCTCAGACTCATTCTTTATTACATCTTGAAAGTCCTTGAGCAAGTCTTTAACCTCAGATAGGTTAAGATGCATGAAAGTATCATAAGGAAAACCTCTTGATGCTAACTCTATTCCCATAAGTGTTTTTAGATCATCTGGAAATAAGTCGTGAATGTTCTCAATCTCCTCTTCATCCTTATCTTCTTCTTCTTCATCAGAATCAGTAAGGATAATCATTGGCTCTTGTTGTTTGTCATGTGATTGATTAATTTCTCCTTCTTCTAAAACAGCAGCCTCAGATTCTTTTTGTTTGGCCTCATCTTCATCAACAGGCTCTGCTTTAACTTTAAGAAGCTTTAGAGGTGGAGACTCAGGTTCTTCTTATTCTTATACCTTTAGTTTTCCTTTTTTTAATGATGCCAGGTACAATCTCTTCCTCTTCTTTTCATAGGTTTTCAATTAAGGTTGTGATAATGATGATGCTTGATGTTTGGATGATTCAGGTTGCATTTTCAATGATTCAGCAAATTGTCTGATTAATTCCCTTTGCTTATTAGTTAAGGGAAGTAACACCCAAAAATTTCAAAAGAGAAAAGTAAACGAGCAAAAGGGACAATTTATTTAAAAGCAAGGAGTAAAAGTGTGCAAGGGCCAAACCGGCCCATAAAGGGGTATAAAAGGGGGATGGTCGCCCATACTCCCTCCCATGCACTCAAAACCTACGGCTTAGAGAGAGAAAAAGCTCCCATCAATTCTAGAGTGAGAAAGTGGAAGAATTCTTCAAAAGGTAAGATTTTCATGGTGATTCTTCTAAGATCTAGTTAGGTTTAAGCTTCTAGACAGATTTCTATATGTTTCTATGTGTTAAGTTTCAATGTTTACGTGTGTTTAGGTATTAGAACTCCAGATTGCTCTCGGGTTTTTAGTGGCTTGCTCGAAAGCTTGTTAAGGTGAGTTTTAGATCCCCTCTTTACATGTTTTCTACTTGTTTAGGGCTGATATGTGTATTAAAAAGATGTTTCTTGACAAAACTATGTTTTTCCATTATTAAAACTGACTTTTTACAAAAAATGTATGTTTTTAAAGATTCCTGTGATGTTATTTGGTGTGCTAAGTGTTAGTATGATAGTTTTAAGGTAAGTATATGTTTAAAGGTGTTGTATGGAACTAGAATTCACATAAGCAGGACATAAGTATCAAAAATTGTCCGCTGTGGACACTTGGCAAGGTTATTATGCTGTCGGCTGTAAACATTAACTTTCCACTGTGGACACTTAGGTATTCTTGAATGTCCGCTGTGGACATTGACTGTCCGCTAAGGACACTTAAGTATTCATGAATGTCTGTGGTGGACACTTAAGTGTTAAAGAGTTATCTGCTATGAACCTTAGACATCCGCTGTATGCCTTAGTCATCTGTTGCATGCCTAAGTATGCCTTAGTCATCCGCTGCATGCCTTAGTGAACTTTGTTCATTCGCTGTGAACTTTGTTCATCCGTAGTGGATCTTGTTCATCCGCTGTGGACTTGTTCATCCAATGTGGACTTTGGTCATCCGCTATGGACTTGTTCATCCGCTGTAGGACCATTTTCATCCCCTGTGAACACTTAGGTTTCTCCTGAAATTTTTTGAATAGTGCTTAAGTGATTAGTACTTATGTTCTAATGGATGATATGTTTGTTATAGGTTTTAATGTTATAATCTTTTTCTTATGGGCTATTGTTATGAATAATAATTAACCTTTCTTGTTATGTGATTATAAAGACAATGGATATCCTATAAGTATTACATATAATCAAGTGGTACAGAAAGGAATGAAAGAAAGACAGTGGAACCTAATGAATGTTACCCCTGGGCCCTTATGATGAATGAAAATCCTTGCAAGCAAAATGAATGGAAGTGCACGACCTTGTTGTCGTTAGCTCAACTGATGTGCTGCTGTTTTAGCCCATGTGAATGCACATCTAGGGTGTAATCCTTGTGATTGACCAATGAATGAATGAATGAATAGGACCTGTATTCATGAGCAGGCTTCGTGCCTAGTAGTGTGGGTCAACTGTCAGGGGTTAGCTGCCATGATAAATGTGTACTGGTAGGGGTTTGGCATTTGTTGCCAACCATATGATGTAGGCTCTTGCTTTGTGCAATCCTAGTTAATAAAAGAGAAAGATAATGAAAGAAAGAAAGATAATGAATGCCTTAAAGAATGTTATCAATCAAGTTGACCATTATGTATAATGGATGGGTGATCACTTAATGAAGCTTTCAAATGTATATTTTCTATATATTAATAATAAACTAGAACTCACTTAGCAACGCTGACTTTATATGCATATCAGTTAGTAGGTAATATGGTTGCTGGGGATGGTATAAGGATGGAGATACTTGGCAAATAAAGACTGGCATCCATGTTTATGCAGAACAATGTTTTGTCTTGTAATACAATAGAATGTTAATTTTTGAACCTAGTAACAATGGTGTATTTCCTAGCAAAAATTATTATCAATGCATGAAATGGATTTGTTAAATTATTCCACTGCAATGTTTTTCCTATTTTAATGTATTTTAATATATATTGTGCGATGACTGAGCAACTGTGGAGTTTCACGGGACCGGGCCTTATAAGTTGGTATCAGAGCCCAAGTTTAAGAGAATGGGTGAAATATTTTCAAAGCCTAAACTTAAACTAAAAACAGGACGAAATAAAGGGATGCCAGCCCAAGTAGCTACGTGCCATCATATAAAATTTTCTTAAAGTTAACCAGTATTATGTGCATGTATTATCTGAATTTATATGCTTAGTAGATTTGGACGCTGATGTAGTTAGGATAGAAAATGCTTGGGGAATGAAGACGAAAGTAAGTGGCTAACCACAACTGGCCACTGTAATTAGGGACTTACTATACTTGACACAATCTGAGCTATTAACTTGAATGACCGGGTTGGTGTTTGAATCTTATAGGAGGTAGAAGTTATGGCAGGTAGGAAATCTGGGAAGGCAACCCAAGGAGGTGCTCATGGCGGGCGTACTACTGGGCCACATGTCACCAGGAGCAAAGCTAAATCTCCCTAGATGGTTCATGAGGAGTCGGATCTTCATAGCCACCAGGAGGGTGAAGGGTCAGCTACCCTAAAGTCTACTATGAAGGAGGATATTGCTGATGAGTTCTATAACGTTATGCAAAATGTCTTACCTGTAGTGGTGACTGAAGTGATTAGAGCTGTTAAGGATGGGGAAATAGCTAAGAATAAGGGGTAAAAGGTGGAGAATAAATCAGGAAAGTCCACTGAAAGGACTGAGGAATCTGAAGAGGAACCATCTAACCCGAAGGTGGTAGTTCATGATGATGACAGTAAGGATGAATCAGAGAAGGAGGCTTCTAAGGGGTGCAACTATGGGCATTTCAGAGATGCAAGCCCCTGATCTTTGATGGTAATGGTAATGCTACTGTCGCTCATCATTGGGTTCAAGAGATGGAAGCAGTCCTGGACATCAGTGAGTGTCGGGAAGATTAGAAGGTGAAGTTTGCCACCCATTCTTTCATTGACTCGACACTATGCTGGTGGGACAACATTGTCCATGCCAAGGGAAAATGATCAGTAGCAAAAATGAAGTGGTTGGAGTTGAAGGAGTTGGTGCTGGAGGAGTACTGTCCACATCGAGAGTTGGACAAAATTATGAAGGAGTTCTTGTATTTGGAGGCCGGGAACATGACTCATCAAGAGTACACCTCTAAGTTCAACGAACTTGCAAGACTTGTGCCAGACATGGTAACGCCTATTTGATGATTTAGTATAGGTTGGACTCACCATAGTTGTTAGGATTATTTTGTCTTTTATGTAATATGATGAATGTTAGTTTATTTCCATGTATTTTGTATTTTTTTAGTTTCACTGACCCAGCGAAACTACGAGCGAAACTACAGTTTCGCTCGTAGTCAGCTGTCCTAAGTCACCCGGCGAAATTGTCTTTCGCTACTGGGTGAATCTAGTTGATGGTCAAGACAGTTTTACTATCCAGTGAAACTATCAGCCAAACTAACACTGCTTATATATTGTCATGTTCTATCATTGTAAACAAGTTTTGCAAAACCCTAATACGGAAATATTATTGTTGCAACTCTGTGTTTTCGGCTGGAAGCTTATTATTGTTACTTTTGAGCCTTTGTTTAGTGATTATTGAATAGATTCAAATCTTATCCATTATGTTATTGTGAGTATTGTGTTGATTCAGTGGGATTTCTTAGTTTATTCATCAATTGCACTGTTATATCGATCCCAAGAACCAACAATATGGTATCAGAGTTGTGCTCTTGATTGGTTGAGTTTTGTTTATTTCAAGCTTAAAGTCATTGTTCCATTCAATACTGTTATGATATGCATGTTTTGGATATGGAAATTAATTAAGGCTTGTTCGTATTTGGTGTGGGAAGCTATAGAAATCACCAGATCTCAAATTCATTGAGATTTGGATGAGCTTGAGTTGATTAGTGCTGAAAAAGTTTTTCATATACATTAGGGGAAACTAGAGTTCTTCTAGTGAAACTGCCCTTGATTCAGCGAAACTACATAATTTGTGGTTTTTGGATCTGGTTTCTTTGCCTCAGCGAAAGTACCTCATTTTGAATGAAAGTTCACCTTCTTTGATTGCCAAAGCAAGCGAAAGTGCTGCTGAAATTGTCCTCAGAACGAAAGTTCTACTAGTTTCAGCAAAACTGTTGCCGAAACTAGAGTTTCTAAGCACTCATTCAAACGAAACTGCTGTTCATCTTCCGGGCGAATCTACTAGCGAATTTATCAGTGAATTTATTAGCAAATTTAGAGATTCTTCAGCGAAATTAATACCGTTTAAAAAATGACATCCACCAATATCACCATTTCTGACTTGGAGAGTGTTGCACCTAATAGGCCACCGAGGCTTATAATTGGTGATAACTTTGAGGTCTGCAAACGATGTTTAAAAGCCTTCTTTTATTATACTGATCATAATCAATGGGAGTCAATAGTAAATGGTCCACACACTCCAACTGTCACTGTTGGTCAAGTTACTTCACCAAACACTGATCCATCAACCTTTACCTAAAGAGACCTCAAGCTAATCGATCGTGATCAGAAAGCTTTCGGGGCTTTGACCTAATGTTTATCGCAAGACATCTACAATCGTTTAGCTAAACACAAGAATACAAAATCATTGTAGGATTCTCTGTGTGAATTTTACGATGGAAATGAAGATCTGAAGAAGGACAAGAAAGCCCAAGCTGAAAAGGAGTTCAATTCATTCATAGGACACAAGAATGAATGCCTTACGGATATTACCAATCATTTTTTTGTCTATCTCAAGCACTCTAAAGAAATATGATGAATAGTTGGGTAACCATTAACAAGTTACTAAGCTCTGGGACTCTCTTCCATCGCAATGGAGCTTGCAAGTTAGGATGTTGAAGGAGGAAAGAAACTTTGCTGATTATAAACTCATGGATTTCATCAACAAACTGAAATCTTTTAATTTGGATGTGAAAAGGATGGAATACAATCAATCCATGATGCCAGCCATAGTATATCCACAAAATGCTGCATTGATCTCATCCGCTGTAAACTCGTCCATGTATGGTTCAGCTTATGGTGGTTCTACGGGATATGGCTTATCAAACAAGTCTGGTGGTGGATCTACAAGTGTTGGTTCAAGCACAAAGACATCCGTCACTCTCAAAATTCCATCTGACACAATGGCATTATCTGGAATGTTTGTACACAGGTATGAAGCTTTGGTTGTAGGGGAGCTAAAGGGAAAAGGAATGACTGTTGAAGACATGTATCAGGTGGATCCTGATGACTTAGAGGAAACTGATATCCAATGGCTCACATTGCATGCAAGAAGATTCATGGAACGAACTGGAAGGAAGAACTTTGGCAATCAAATCAAAACTCTAAACATGGTTTTGATAAGTCAAAATTGAGATGCTTTAATTGCAAACAGCCGGGGCACTTTAAAAGAGAATGTCCATCTCCTATCATCATTAAACTGGGAACTTCTAGAACTTCCAAAGTTATTCCAATCAACGACAAGAAAGAAGCCAAGCCAAAGAAGGAAACAACCCTCATTTCAAACTTGACTGGAGTGCTGAGATTAAGCCAAGCCAAGTTATTCTAGTGGCTGAGGTGGTGAACAGTGATGTGGAATCTGTTGAGGACTTTGATCCTTTCAGGGAGTTCAAGAGTGAGATTCAAGAAGAAGCTATTGGTGAAAGTGGTAAGCAACAGGTTCAAGTTGAAGAGGTGAAGATTAAGAAAGTCAAGGAAGAAAAAGGTGATTATGAGTATGCTGAAAAGAAAGAGGAAAGGGAAGCTGAGGAGCTTTGCTTTAAAGTACTGGAATCTGGATGGTTACTGTTGTAACACTTCACTTTGCTTTTGTCCATCCCAAACTTTCCACTGGTTGCATTGCTAGGAAACTTTCTTCTTGTCCTCTTGTAGAACTTCTTGGCTCTATGAGTGAGAAGAGCCATCTGCTAGACTATTTCCATGTACTCCAAATCATCTGGATGGATACAGTCCAGGTCTTCAAGGGTAAAGAAAAAGGTGATTATGTCCTTTTAGTTAGAAACATTATTGTAAATGAATCAGAATCTGCTAAAATTAAGGTCACAAAAGAAAATTTAACAGAATCATATGACTCTTATAGCAATTCTGATTAACACATGTCTGAATGTGAGGACAAGCTCCTGTTTCAAAATGTAAGAAGAAAGGTTTAAAGTACCGGTGTTTTAGATGTGGGAAGGATGATCACGTAATTAAAGTTTGTCCTGAGGTTGTTAGTAGAAATGTAAATAATAGTTCATTAGGAAGTAGATTAAATCATTTTGTAAATAATTTTTTTTGTAAAAAATCCTCTATTCCGAGACCTAAGTTAGTCACAAGTTGGGTCCCAATTTCAAGATCTTAACAATTTTTTTGTTTATATGCCAGGATCATTCCAGAAAAACTATCAATAGCTTCTGGCATGTTGATAGTGGATGTTCAAGGCATATGACTGGGTTGAAGGACCTACTTACAAATTATCGCATAATAAATGGAGGATATGTTGCTTTTGCTGGAGACAAGAAGGGTGGAAAGATGATTGGTTAGGGAGAAGTCTCAAATGGTTTCTTGACTCTGGAGAAAGTGAACTATGTCCCAGAATTGGCATTCAATCTGTTAAGTGTATCACAAATCTATGATAAAGACATTCTAGTGCTATTTATGTCAAATGAATGCTTGTTTCTAAAACCAGAGTTTATTATTCCAGAAGATTTAGTGATCATGCGTGCTCCAAGAAAGAATGATACTTATCTTCTGGATATGGGATCACAAGAATCTACCTCCACTATGACATGTCTCCTGTCCAATGTAAGGCCCTGTTTCCTGAGACCTCACAGTGGACAATCACAACATTTTTCATATAAGATGAATACATTTCATAAAAACATCACAGCAGATTAAGTTATCAAAAATCATTCATGCATTAATATTCGATGTTTCTAAATAATACATCATTGTATTTTAACAGTTACAAAAAAAATCATTCAGTTGTATTACAAACAACAAAATCATCATGCATGAATGGACGCCAGTCTTTGCCAGCCAAGTAGCCTCACCTGCGTGCCATCCTCAGTAACATCCTTTCCTGCCAACTGATATGCATATAAAAGTCAGCGTTGCTGAGTGAATTCTAGTTTAACAATATAGAAAAATACACTTTGTAGACTTCATTTGGTGATCATTCATCAATATACATAATTAATCATAAAGTGATTCATTAACTTTATTTCTTTAACTTTCTCTTCATTAACTAGGATTACACAAAACAAGAGCCTACATTATTAGTTGGCAACAAATGCCGAACCCCTGTCGGCAAACATTTATCATGGCAGCTAACCCATCGATAGTTGATCAACACTGCTAGGCACGAAGCCAGCTCATAAACTAGGGTCCCATTCATTCATTGGTCAATCCCCAGGATTAGACCCCAGATGTGCATCCTCATGGGCTATACAACCGCACATCAGTTGAGCTAACGACAACAAGGTCGTGCACCTCCATTCATTGTGCTTGCAAGGCTTTTCATTCATCATAAGGGCCTGGGGTAACATTCATTAAGTTTCACTGTTCTTCTTTTATTCCTTCGTGTTCACTTGTTATGGATAATACTTATTATGATGCACATTACATAATCACATAACATGAAAATATTATTGACATAGAAAAAACAGCACATAAGAAAGAACCAAGCATAATAATCCTTAAACAAGCATAATCTTTCCTTATACAGAAGTTCTCCATACTTAAATTCTATTCTCAAAATTTCCAGAAAATCCCAAGTCTTTAGACAAATATGGATGAACTAAGATAAATACGAATGAGCATAACAAATGCGAATGAACAAATGCAGATGAACATTCTCAGGAAATTTTCTAAGTGTCAGGAAATGCGCATGAACCAAATGCGGATGACTAAAGCAATACACATGGACACTGTAGAAAATGCACATGGGCAAAACAAATGCTCATGAAGACTTAGCAAATGTGTATGAAGACTTAGCAAATGCTCATGAAGACTTAGCAAATGCGCATGAAGACTTAACAAATGCGCATGAAGACTTAACAAATGCGCATGAACACTTAACAAATGCTCATGAAGAAAAGACAACAAGTGCGCATGAACAAAAGACTTTCTGTTAAATACGGATGAACATAAAAACTAACCTAAAATTCAACTTATGCCATTACCAGTCCCAATCATCATTCTAACATGAACACATATTAGATCTATTAGTCTAACACTTAGAACATCATAAACTTTAAACGATCAACAAGAGAATCACACAACATAACCATATCATCATAACCGTCTGCACCATACATGAAAAATCATAACTTGTTTTGAAAACATCAGTAAAATATGCAAACCAGACCCAAATAAGCAAAAAACATTTAAAAGAGGGGATCTAGAACTCACCTCTACTGCTTTCGAGTAAAACTCCTCAAAACCCGAGAGCAACCTGGAGTTTAAACGCTTAAACACACCAAAACCCCAAAACCGAACACAAAAGATCACATAAGAATCGGTCCCGAAGCTAAAAACTCAGTTCAAACCAAACAAAACACATGAAAACTCACCTTCAAAAGCAGGTTGGTGAAGCAGTGTAGTGGGCGGCCATGCTCTCTTTAAACATAAAATAATAATGTTTGTCCTTTTGTACACTTCGGCCCCTCCACTTTTGCAACTTCTCCTTTTGTCTTTATTCTTTTCTTAATAAAATTTCGGGTGTTACAAGTCCACCCCCTTATAGAGGTTTTGTCCCCGAAACCTGTCATTCTTCGAACAGTCGTGGGTAATACTGTCTCATCTCCTCCTCAGTCTCCCATGTAGACTCAGATCCCTTCCTGTGCCTCCACTATACTCGCACCAGTGGAACCACTTTATTCCGTAATCTCTTCACCTTTTGGTCAATGATTGGCACTGGTTGCTCTACATAATTGAGCCGTTCATCCACTTTAATGTCCTCCAGTGGTACAATCATATCTTCATCAGCTAGGCATTTTTTTAGATGAGATACATGGAATGTTGGATGAATTCCACTTAACTCATCGGGTAGCTCCAGCCTATAGGCCACCTCTCCTACTCGTGCAATGATTCGGAAAGGTCCTATATACCTCTGGCTCAGATTACCCCTCTTTCTAAAACAAATGATCCCCTTCCAAGGTGAAACCTTCAGCATCATTTTATCACCCACCTGGAATTCAATCGACCTACGCCTCTTGTCAGCATACGACTTTTTCCTATCTTTCGCCGCTTTCATAAAAGCCTTGATCTTTTCTAGCTTTTTCGACCTAGCTTCAATGATCTCGATGCTTCCCAACTCTTTCTGCCCGATGTCACCCCAACACACCGGGGTTCTGCATATCCTCGATACAACATTTCGAATGGTGGCATGCCTATACTGGCATGATAGCTATTGTTGTAGGAGAACTCTGCTAACGGTAGGTGTTCAACCCAACTTCCACCAAAGTCAATAATGCATGCCCGGAGCATATCCTCCAAGGTCTGAATGGTCCGTTTTGATTGACCGTCTGTCTGAGGGTGATAAGCTGTGCTAATGTGTAACCTTGTCCCCATCGCATCATGAAATCTCTTCCAGAACTTGGACGTGAACCAGGTGTCCCTATCAGAAACAATAGACATTGGTACGCCATGACGAGTTACGATCTCCTTGATGAACAGCTCCACCAACCTTTCCAATGAGAAAGTCTCCCGGATTGGCAAAAAGTGTGCACTCTTCATCAGGCGGTCTACGATCACCCAAATGGTATCACATCCTCTCACAGTGTGAGGAAACTTTGTTATGAAGTACATGGTGATGTGTTCCCACTTCCATTCGGGTATATCCAAGGGTTGGATCTTCGCATATGGTTTCTGATGTTCCGCCTTCACATGTAAATAGGTCAGGCACTTACTCACGTACTCCACCACATCACGCTTCATCCCTGGCCACCAATAATCTTTCTTCAGATCATGATACATTTTTGTAGCACCAGGATGGATGGAATACCTTGTTTTGTGAGCCTCATCCATGATCCTTCCCGTCAGCTCCACATAACGAGGAATCCACATCCGCCCGAAACGGGTTTTAACACCAAGGGTGTTTTCCCCCAAATCCGTCGCATGCCCCTTCATTTGTTCAGAGTTGATCCTATCATCCTTTAATGCCTCATCTTGGAATTCCCTAATTTGACCCATAACATCCGGCATCACAATCAGCTTGCAAGCCTTCACTCGAATCGGTTCTGGCCTCTCCTTTTGACTAAGGGCTCGGCTACCACATTCGCCTTACCTGGATGATAGTGGATTTCATAGTTATAATCCTTGATCAACTCTAACCATCTTCTTTTTCTCATGTTAAGATCCTTCTGCTCAAAGAAGTACTTCAAACTTTTGTGATCAGTGAAGATGGTGCACCTCGTCCCGTACAGGTAGTGCCTCCAAATCTTCAATGCAAAAACCACAGCCGCCAACTCCAGGTCATGAGTGGGATAGTTAGCCTTATGGATTTTCAATTGTCGGGACAAATAGGCTATAAGCCTTCCCCGTTGCATCAGCACACAACCTAATCCTGAATAAGAAGCATCAGAATAGACCACCAAGTCTTCATTCCCTTCAGGTAACGTCAAGACAGGAGCTTGAGTCAACCTTGTCTTCAACTCTTCGAAAGCATTCTCCTGCACTTGACCCCATACGAACTTCACATCCTTACGAGTCAATTTGGTCAATGGTGAAGCTATCTTGGAGAAGTCTTGGATGAACCGTCTGTAGTAGCCAGCCAAACCTAAGAAACTGCAGATCTCAGATGGCGTCTTTGGGGTCTTCCATTGCATAACCGCCTCCATCTTTGCCGGGTCCACCATAATCCCTTCAGAATTAACCACATGACCCAAAAACTGAACTTCCCACAGCCAGAACGCGCATTTAGAGAACTTAGCATACAACTTCTCCCTTCTAAGCGCCTCCAATACCTCGTGAATGTGACCGGCATGCTCTTCTTTATTCTTCGAATAAATCAGGATATCATCAATAAACACAATCACTGATTTATCCAACATCAGCCGACACACCAGTTTCATCAAATCCATAAAAGCAGCTGGGGCGTTGGTTAGACTTAAAGACATAACGAGGAATTCGTAATGCCCATAACGAGTTTGAAATGCGGTCTTCGGGATATCCTGTTCTTTGACCTTTAGCTGATGGTAACCAGATCAGAGATCTATCCTTGAGAACTAGCTGGCGCCTTGGAGCTGATCAAATAAGTCGTCAATCCTCGGTAGTGGGTACCTGTTCTTCACCGTCAACTTGTTCAACTCACGGTAGTCAATGCACATCCTCATGCTACCGTCCTTCTTCTTTACAAACAAGACTGGAGCACCTCAGGGAGAGATACTCGGTCGAATGAACCCCTTATCTAACAACTCTTGCAACTGGGTCATCAATTTCTTCATCTTGGAGGAAGCAAGACGATACGACACCTTTGCAATAGGTTGGCCACTAGGTATCAGATCAATCTAGAACTCGATCTCGCGGTCAGGTGGTACCCCTGGTAGGTCTTCGGGAAACACATCAGGGAAATCGTATACTACCGGCACGCCTGACAGTTGAGGCATGGCAGCATCCATATCCTTCACATAGGCCAAGTAAGCACCACACCCACATCTCATAAACTTCTCGGCCGTGATCATCGAGATTACTCGCAGTGTAATGCACTCCTTGTCTCCATGTATCGTAACCAAACTGCTATCGGGCGCAGTCAGACAAATCGTCTTCTTTTGGCACACGATGTTCGCTTTGTAGGCCGCCAACCAATCCATCCCTAACACCACATCAAAACCTCCTAGGGCCATCATGTACAATCTAGCAGGAAACTTACGACCGTCCAACTCTACGAGGCAATCGTCTATCACATCAGTCACTTTGGTAGACTTTCTTATCGCTGTCTCTACATAGAAGGGCATGTCTATCTTCTTATTCTTACCATGCATTTCACGACAAACGGTAGCAGATACAAAACTTCTACTAGCACCTGAATCGAAGAGCACAGAAGCATACAATTGGTTTACCAGAAACATACCTGAAACTACTTCAGGGTCCACTCTGGCTTCTTCCCGGGTCATGTTGAATGCCCTTGCCTTGGCTTTGGTGTTATCAATCCTCCCTTTCTTGCCTATAGTTTGAGTCCCTGAGCTCTTTGCTCCACCCTTCTTGCAATCTCAGCCCGAGTGGCCTACCTCCCTACACTGATAACATCGTGGTACCCCGCACTCTCTAGCATAGTGGCCTTCGCCTCCACACTTAAAACACTGGTTCGTCCCCACTCTACACTCACCCATGTGAACCTTCCTACACTTCTTGCATTCCCTCCTGTTACCCCCTTACTTGATCCTGGGCGGCGATCGTTAATCCTCATCTTCTTTTCCCCGATCCCATAGTGGTCACCCCTGAATTGCTTCCCATTACCGTTCTTGTTCCAACTTTTCTCAACCTTCCTCTGAGTTGGCACCGGATCCCTCTCATCATACAACCTTCTGACCAAGCCTACTGCAAACCTAAAAGTGCTCAGTCTAGCAGCTATCATGTTCCTCTTGATATCCACGGGCAGACCCTGCATATATCTCTTGATCTTCTTGGACTCTGGGGTTACTAGATCAGGCACGAGTCTTGCAAGCTCATTAAACTTGGAGGTATACTCTTAATGAGTCATGTTTCCAGCCTCTAAATGCAAGAACTCCTTCTTAATTTTGTCCAACTCCCGATGTGGACAATACTCCTCAAGTACCAGTTCCTTCAAATCCTACCACCTCATCCTTGCAACAGACTGTTTCCCCTCAGCTTGGACAATGTTGTCCCACCAGCATAATGTCGATTCAATGAAAGAATAGGAGGCAAACTTCACCTTTTGATCCTCCTAAAACTAACTAATGTCTAGGACTGAGCAGTAGAATTGTTGTTACCATAAAAGGTCGGAGGTTTGCACCTCTAAAACTCCCCATAGGTGCACCCATTAGCGATCTCCTTCTCCCCCTCGCTACCACCATCATGGATTACCACTTTGGGACTAGACGGTTCTTCATCAGCTTTCTCTTCTCCCCTGTATCTTTGGTCTTTTCACCATCCTTTACTGCCCTCAATACCTCGGTCACCACTGAAGGTAACACGTTCTGCATGACATTATAGACTTCGTCAGCAATAGCTTCCTTTACCGTAGACTTGAGGGTGGCTGATCCTTCACCCTCTTGGTGGCTATGAATATCCGCATCCTCATGAACTGTTATCTTTGCTTCGGGTGACACATGGCCCAGTAGTACGCCCGTCATGAGCACCACCTTGGGTTGCCTTCCCAGGTTTCCTACCCGCCATAAGATCTACCTCCTATAAGATTCAAGCACTAACAAGGTCATTCAAGGTAATAGCTCAGATTATGTCAAGTATAGTAAGTCCCTAATATAGTGGCTAGTTGTGATTAGCCACTTACTTTACTCTTCATCCCCCAAGCATTCCCTATCCAGACCACATCAATGTCCAAATCTACTAAGCACATAAATCCAATAGCACACGCACGTAATACCGGTTACTTAAGAAAGATTACCTGATGGCACGTAGCTACTTGGGCTGGTATCCTTCCATTCGGTCCCATTCTCAGTTTAAGTTTAGGTTTGAAAATATTTACACATTTCTCTTAAACTTTGGCTCTGATACCAACTTGTAAGGCCCCGTTCCCGGAGACCTCACAGTTGGACAATCATAACATTTTTCATATAAGATGAATACATTTCATAAAAACATCATAGCAGATTAAGTTATGAAAAACCATTCATGCATTAATATTCGATGTTACTAAATAATACATCATTGTATTTTTAACAGTTACAAAAAAATCATTCAGTTGTATTACAAAACAACAAAATCATCATGCACGAATAGATGCCAGTCTTTGCCCGCCAAGTAGCCTCACCCGCGTGCCATCCTCAGCAATATCCTTACCTGCGAACTGATATGCATATAAAAGTCAGCGTTGCTGAGTGAGTTCTAGTTTAATAATATAGAAAAAAAACTTTGTAAACTTCATTTGGTGATCATTCATCATTATACATAATCAATCATAAAGTGATTCATTAACTTTCTTTCTTTAACTTTTTCTTCATTAACTAGGATTGTACAAAGCAAGAGCCTACATTGTTGGTTGGCAACAAATGCCAACCCTGTCGGCAACGTTTATCATGGTAGCTAACCCATCGACAGTTGATCCACACTTCTAGGCATGAAGCCCGCTCATGAACTAGGATCCCATTCATTCATTGGTCAATCCCCAGGATTAGACCCCAGATGTGCATCCTCATGGGCTATACAGCCGCACATCAGTTGAGCTAACGACAACAAGGTCGTGCACCTCCATTCATTGTGCTTGCAAGGCTTTTCATTCATCATAAGGGCCCGGGTAACATTCATTAAGTTTCACTATTCTTCTTTTATTCTTTCGTGTCCACTTGTTATGGATAATACTTATTATGATACACATTACATAATCACATAACATGAAAATATTATTGACATAGAAAAAGCAGCACATAAGAAAGAACCAAGCATAATAATCCTTAAACAAGCATAATCTTTCCTTATATAGAAGTTCTCCATACTTAAATTCTATTCCCAAAATTTCCAGAAAATCCCAAGTCTTTAGACAAAAACGGATGAACTTAGACAAATGCGGATGAGCACAACAAATGCGGATGAACAAATGCGGATGAACAAATACGGATGAACATTCTCAGGAAATTTTCTAAGTGTCAGGAAATGCGCATGAACCGAATGTGGATGACTAAAGCAATACACATGGACACTGTAGCAAATGCGCATGGGCAAAACAAATATAGATGAACACTTAGCAAATGCGCATGAAGACTTAGCAAATACGCATGAAGACTTAGCAAATGCGCATGAAGACTTAACAAATACGCATGAAGACTTAACAAATACGCATGAAGACTTAACAAATGATACATGAAGTAAAGACAACAAATGCGCATGAACAAAAGACTTTCTGTTAAATGCGGATGAACATAAAAACTAACCTAAAATTCAACTTATGCTATTACCACACCCAATCATCATTCTAACATGAACACAACTTAGATCTATCAGTCTAACACTTAAAACATCATAAACTTTAAATGATCAACAGAGAGTCACACAACATAACCATATCATTATAACCGTCGGCACCATACATGAAAAATCATAAGTTGTTTTGAAAACATCAGTCAAATATGCAAACCAGCCCCAAATAAGTAGAAAACATTTAAAAAGGGGATCTAGAACTCACCTCTACTGCTTTCGAGTAAAACTCCTCCAAACCCAAGAGCAACCTGGAGTTCAAACACCTAAACATACCAAAACATCAAAACCGAACACAAAAGATCACATAAGAATCGGTCCCGAAGCTAAAAACTTAGCTGAAACCGAACAAAACACACGAAAACTCACCTTCAAGCTGAAACTTCTCCTTCTTCTCTCTAGAACCGATGGAAATTCTTCTTTTCTTCTTTCTAGCAGTTGAAGCAGGTTGGTGAAGCAGTGTAGTGGGCGGCTATGCCCACTTTAAACAGAAAATAATAATGTTTGTCCTTTTGTACACTTTGGCCCCTCCACTTTTGCAACTTCTCCTTTTGTCTTTATTCTTTTCTAATAAATTTTTGGGTGTTACATCCAAAGCTTCATCCTCTGAATCCTTTCTGTGGCATAGACGTTTAGGCCATGTTAATTTTAAAAATATAATAAATTGGTTAAGAACAATCTTATGAGGGGCTACCACTTAAAGATTTTTCAGTGGTAGAAAAATGCATGGCATGTGCTCAAGGAAACCAACACAAAGGCCACACAAGCTTAAGCTTGAAAATACAATTTCAAACCCCTTGAATTGTTACATACTGATTTATTTGGTCCTATTAGTGTTAAATCTATTACAAAGAAATCTTATTGTTTGGTTGTTACAGATGATTATTTAAGATACTTTTGGGAAGATTTCTATCAAACAAAGGAGACACTGCAGAAGGGCTTCAGAAGTTGATCCTCTCACAATTAAACATTAACAGAAAGAAAGTAATGGCCATCCAAAGTGATAATGAAACTGAATTCAGAAACCATATCTTTGAATTCTTCTGTGCGAGCAAAGGGATTCTCAAACAGTTCAGTGTTGCCAGGACACCTCAACAAAATGCGTTGCTGAAAGGAAGAATCGGACCCTTATCGAAGCAGCAAGAACTATGCTGATTGAGTCAAAGCATCCAATTATTTTCTGGGCAGAAGCTATCAATTGTGCTTCTTATGTCCTAAACAGGGTTCTTATTATGAAAGACAAAGTGAAGACTCCTTATGAGCTTCTTCATAAATGGAAACCCTTGATTGACTTCTTTCGTCCATTTGGTTGCTCATGTACTTTGCTAAACACTCAAGCTCAGAAGTCAAAGTTTGGAGCATCTTTGATGAATGTTTATTCGTTGGCTATTCTTCCTCACAAAAGCGTATAGAGTGTACAACAAAAGAACGCGAATTGTGCAGGAATCATTCTATGTTGATTGGCAGGAGTCTAACTCACCAAACATGGGGTCAGACCTAACATGGTTTTATGACTCCATACTGTCTTCAAATCTTTCAACCTTCCAGTAGTTGACGATGATGTTGTTCATCAAACCAATGTGCAAATCCCTCCAACTGAACCTCTTCCACCTGAACCTCATCCCAATAACCAATTGACCCTCCACCTCAACCTCCACTTGATGTTCCATCCACACCTCCACCACAACCGATTCTTCTATCCCAACCACTTCCCCTTTACAATGATCACAAACCACATTTTCATCCCATTCCTATCCATTAACCCTTAACACCAACTTCAAAACCTTAAAAGACCATCCACATGATTACATCATTGGTTCTATTACAGATAGTGTGAGGACACAGAGTCAATTTGGATTGATAAATGAATGTCTCTACGCATGTTTCTTATCTCAAATCGTTCCTAAAATATCTCAGCAGCACTTCAAGACCCAAGTTGGGTTGAATCTATGCAGATGGAGCTTCAGTAGTTTAGAAAACTAAAAGTTTGGAAATTAGTTGATCTTCCTCCAAACAAGTTTCCCATTGGTACCAATGGGTAAACAAAACAAAAAAACAAACCAGATGACTCTATTGAGTGTTTGCTCAGGAGGAGGGAATTGACTATACTGAAGTGTTTGCTCCAGTTGCTCGCATTAAAGCTTTCAAAATCTTTCTTGCTCATGCTGCTCACAAAAACTGTAAAGTCTTTCAAATGGACATGAGGTGTGCATTTCTTTACGGGAACATTGATGAGGAGATTTATTTTGTCAACCACCAGGTTTCGAGGATCCAGATTTCCCAGACAAAGTATATACTTGATAAATCCTTATATGGATTACATCAAGCACCTCGTATCTGGTATGAAACTTTGACACAATATCTTCTCAGCAAGGTTTCTCTCATAGATCTATAGACATGACTCTATTTAAGAAGGAAGTTGATGGTGAAATGTTGATTGTTCAATGTATGTTGATGATATCATTTCGGGTCAACAAATGAGAAACTGTGTAGAGAGTTTGAAGAAGTAATGAAGGGTCACTTCAAATAAGCATGATGGGGGAGTTGTGCTTTTTCTTGGGATTGCAGGTTGAAGAAAAGCCTGATGGTATTCTGATTCACCAAGAAAAGTACATTTTGGAGATTCTCAAAAAGTTCAAGATGGATGATGCTTCTCTAGAGCTCTTCCATTCACTGCTCAAACCTGTTTAACTCCAGATGATAATAGGAAATCCGTGGATGCTCATCGCTATCGTTCTATGATTGGAACTCTCATGTATCTCACGGCTATCCGTCCTGACATTACATTCGCCGTGTGCTACTGTGCCTGTTTTCAAGCCAACCCAAAGAATCACATGAAAAAGCTATTAAACGCATCTTTCGTTACTTAAAGGGTCTTCTCGTTTGGGTCTTTGGTACCCAAAAGGAAGGAAGTTTGATTTACATGCTTATTCTGACAGTGATCATGGTGGTTGCAGGATCAACAGGAAATCCATCACTGGCGGATGTCAATATCTCGAGGATTGTCATGTGTCATGGCAAAGCAAGAAGCAAAAAACAGTATCTCTATCTATAGGAGAGGCTGAATATGTTGTTGCATCCAGTTGCTGCTGCCAAGTGCTTTGGATACAACACCAGATCATGGATTACGGGATCAATTTTCTTCATACACCACTTTTCTATGATAATGAAGCCGCTATCAGAATTGCCAAAAATCCAATTCAATCCATTTATCATACTCGCACAAAGCACATCGAAACAAGGATTCATGCAATCTAGGATGCTCAGAAAAGAGTTTTATAGATATTATTCCAATTGACACAAAAAAATCAAAGAGCAGATCTTTTCACAAAAACATTTGATAAACCTCGTTTTTACGAATTGATCTCTATGCTGGGTTTAATATATTTTTGAAACCTCTTTTATTAACAAAGTGTGTAAATAGCTGTAAATAACTCTTTTGTTTATTATATATATATATATATATATATATATATATATATATATATATTTATATATATATTTTGATAAACTTCTGATCCCATATTTCTTCACATCTTTGATCTTTAACAAAATTTAAAAATAGAAATTCTAGTACATAGCAGTTAAAAGAAATTTCGATGGAGAATAAAGATTAAACTCTTCAGTTTTTCAATTTTGACTTTTCAGGAACCCCGGGAAAAGAAATTTGAAGGAGGTCAATAGCCTTGTGTAGGGATATGCATGGTAGGCTCAGCCTGAAAACAAAGTAAACAGTGATCATGTAGCTAAATTAAAGTTTAAGAACTCGGTGATAAGGATTATCCTCCTGACATTTTGGCCTACACAAAGTTACAAGTTCTTGTTATAAATGGGTTGAGAGTTTCAAGTCTCTACTTTGATATTCCCAAAATCTACCTATCACCTAGTCTCTTAATTGAAGCTTCTCATTAGCTCTTCAGATATATATCTCATGCTTATCTCCTTTGCTATGTGTGAACATTGACCTAGAGTGATGATCTCCTTTGTTATACGTGAGTATAGACCTGGAGCTCTCATCAGCACGTTCTGATGATCTTCTCTGTTATATGTAAGTATAGACATGAAGCTCTCATCAGCAAGCTCAGATGGTCATCTACTCTTTTATACGTAAGTATAGACCTGGAGCTCTCATCATCGGTTCCCCAAATAAAGGCACAGTGATTCTTAAATTAAGATCATTGTTGAAAACTCTAAAGAAAACTCAAGCTGAGTTAATCATATTACTCAATAAACCATGATGACAAGATATGTACTTTGCCAAATGTCTGTGGAGACCAAGTCATCAGAGTTTCTAAAATTAAACCAAAACATGATAAAGATAGCTGCAGATTACACGTTGAAAAGAATAAGGCATGGGCTTAAAAGGACAAACATATCAGCAATCTCGCCAATCTGTGACTCTCTGGAGCAATAATGTCTATATCCTTTTATTCTTAATTTTTTTCTTATTTCTTATTTTAATATTATTTTATTTTAATCTTCTGTTATTCTTATTTTGTTTGTGTTGGTATTATGGGGTGAAGAAGTTTTTCATGAATTTTTTGTAAATATATGACTTAATTTTTTTTTTATTTTTTATTTTTTATTTTTTATTTTTTTTTAAATATATAAAATTTTCAAAAATATTTTCAAAAATTTTCTAAGTGTTAAGTTCCAGCGAAACTAAGTTTCGCTGGTTGTTTCGCTAAGCGAATCGATAGATTCGCCGGCAAACTCGCTCTACACTGCGATACATGATTTCATCTGTGATGCCGAGCGAAACTATAGTTTCGCTGCCAGGGAAACTAGTGTCTATATATTGCATAGTGTGAAATCAGTTTCACATACTTGTTGGCGAAAGTAAACCTGTAAACCCTAGTTTCTCTGTGCATTCACACCCATATTCTTCTAAATTGATTTCCGTAGCGATTATATGTTTCTAAGTGCTTAGGTGGGTGTTTCGAACCTGTTCTTATGCATTAATTAAGGTTTTAAACATTGGACCTTAGTTTTAGGTTGATTCGCTGGGTCGGTAGTTTCGAATATTCGTTCAGCGAAACTGCAAAACTAACCAATGAATCTAAATGAAAGTTCAAGTGTTCCGAGCGAAACTGTCCAGTCATGCTGTTCAAGCGTACTTGATAGTTTCACCCGGATAGTTGCAGCGAAACTATAAATTCGCTCAGGCACATGATTCTGTGTCTGGGTTTCAGCGAACTTACAATTTCTCTACTGTAAAAGCTGTAATTTTATCCTCAGCGAAACTATAAAATCGCTCAGGCACATGTATTTATTATGTGCCTTGATCATAGGAAAGGAGGATCAGATGGTCTAAATCAGCACTGGGCAAAGGCTATGATTTTATGTTGCAGGGGACAGAAAGCCAATATTGCTAGGTTGATCTTTGATTGCATGACTGAAAATATAATGGCATTGAAAAAGGATAAGTGGTTGCTATATCCAAGGTTTTTACAGATGTTGATTAATGATTTGAAACCAGATCTGCCTAGACATGGAGAAATTAAAAGACTGGTGCAAATGAATACAAGAATATTTGCAGATTGTTTAGTAGTGAGACATGACTTTAGCGGGAAGATAACATATCTTTTAGAAATATGTACTCTGCTGAGAGATGGAGTTACATCAAGAGATTAATTGAAAATGAAAATAAGAATGCTGAAGAGAACAGGGAGAAGCAGGATGAAGCAATAAAGAAAAGAAAGGTACGCAAAGGAGAAAGAGTATGATTTTGAAGTAGAAATTGATGAAGTTGAGGAGGAATAAGAACTCAAAGGGAGAGGAGAACTAAAAAGAAAGCTGATCAAGGAGAACCTGCAAACGTTGCTGAAAGAAGAACTAAGCACAAACATCAAACTTTTTTTGAAGCCCCTAAAAGAAGGGATGCAAGGTCAGAGCTAGATCAAGATGTTATTCAAAACTTGAATACATCATTGGAAAATGAATTGGGAATGATTAAGACAAAGCTGGTGAATCAAGAATTGAGAGAGCAGGGGAAAGATAAGGAAATGGAGAGCATGAAGAAAATGATGATAGATCATAAGCCTTAATCAAAAGACTACTCAAGGAGGTAATGAGCTGAAAGCCAATGCTGGTCTGCCCAACCAATTAACTCAAGCTGAGATAGATGATCTTTCTAATACGTTTAAGTATTCCTTTTTGAAAGTGGGGAGTTCAACTGGGATTGGAGGAGACCAAGTGGAGCTAGAGCTGATGCAAGTGATGCTGGTATTGGTAGAGTGGGTGCTAGTGGTAGTGGTGATGGTTGTCCTGATGTTGAAGTTGATGATATTGTTAGATCTGGAGTTAAGAAAGGAAGTGACGCAGGAGGTGTTGAAGGAGATGAAGCAAGGGTTGTAGAAGCAGGGTTTATAGATTTGGGGCTTGACATATAGACTGATTGACTGGTGATGAGGTTTTTAGAGAAGAAGCAGACGGAGCAGGCAAGAAAGGAGCTAAGCTGAATCTGATAGATGAAGAAGAGGAGTATGAGAATTAGTTGGTTGATTATGACTTTGAGCCTAAATTCTATGAACTAGATGAGTGTCCAATGACTTTGTGGATCAGAGGAGTTCTATCGAAGGAGATGTGTTTGAGTTGAACAAGGAGGATTGGTTTGCTAAGGAGGCAGAACCAGAACAACTGACTCCATTATTTCAAAACATAAGTGAACCAAGTAGGAAGAAATCCGACAAGAAGATAGTTAGTTGGAAATATAATCATGAACCGAAAATGTTTATGATTAAAAACAAAGGAGGAGAAATCTCATATTTACTAAAGGAAGGAATTCAAGACCTTACCGAGATGGGATTTGAGAAGGTTGGCTGAGATTCCCTTGATAGACTCAAGCCTAAGCGAGAGGGTAATTGTGCTAGAGAATGAGATACGAAAGGGGCTTAAGGACAATTTTGAGGCATTTGGGTATATTAAAACTGAGAGGAGAAGATCAAAGAAGATTTGGATTGGGCTACAGGAAAGGGCAAGATTATGTTGAAGCTCAATCCGGCCAAAACTGTTAATAGAGTAAGAGTGTCAAATCCACTTCCCCTAAGATTACAAAAGTTTGAGAAGTGGTTTTATGAGAATAATACCAGGGAAGCTATGATCAGACTAAAAGGTGGAGAAGAAATTAATTGTTTGATCCTATGGAAGTATTCTCCTTCTGTGTGAATATTTGGTGATTTTGTGTGAGAATCACATTAAAGCCGAAGCCAGAGTGAAACGAGTAATGAAGCTAGCCTATTCATGTGGTAGCTAACAAGGCTCGCGATGTAAGGGCTGAGGTCAGGGAGCTTACCGAGAAAATAGTTCAAGCTAATGAGTTAAGGATGGATGTGCAGGAGCTAACAAGAAATTTGAAAAGGCTAGTTCAAGGGGAGTGGAGGAGAGTACAGCTAGCTGAGCTGATAGGAAACTTCAGATAAAGCTGCTGAGGAAGTGGAAGATGAATGAGAAGATCAAGGGTGAGGTCCAACCTAGAGGGAGTATTGATGATTTAGTATAGGGTGAACTCACCATAGTTGTTAGGATTATTTTGTCTTTTATGTAATATGATGAATGTTAGTTTATTTCCATGTATTTTGTATTTGTTTAGTTTCACTGACCCAGCAAAACTACAAGTAAGACTACAGTTTCGCTTGTAGTCAGCTGTCCTATGTCACCCGGCGAAACTGTCTTTTGCTGCCGGGTGAATCTAGTTGATGGTCAAGATAGTTTCGCTATCCAACGAAACTGTCTGCGAAACTAACACTGCTTATATATTGTCATGTTCTATCATTGTAAGCATGTTTTGCAAAACCCATGTATGGAAATATTATTGTTGCAACTCCGTGTTTTTGGCTGGAAGCCTATTGTTGTTACTTTTGAGCCTTTATTTAGTGATTATTGAATAGATTCAAATCTTATCCATTATGTTATTATGAGTATTGTTTTGATTCAGTGGGATTTCTCAGTTATTCATCAATTGCACTATTATATCGATCACGAGGGCCAATACTATGTCCAAGAAGATCAAGAGATACATGCAAGGTTTGCCAGCGGACATTAGGAGGAACATGATCGCTGCTAGACCGAGCACATTTAGGTCGGTGGTGGATTTGGCGGGAAGGTTGTATAATAAGAGAGAACCGGTGCCATTCAGAAAAAGACTAAGAAATGGAGTTGGAATAGGAACGGTAATGGGGAGAGGTATAGGAATGACAACTGTGGGATTAGGGAAAAGAAGATGAGGCTCGATGACTGTCGCACAGACAGAGGAAGGGAATGACCGCGAGGAGTGTAAGAAGTGTGGAAAGAGTCATATGGAAATGCAGAGTGGGAATGAATAGGTGCTTCAAATATGGGGGCGAGGGCCATTATGCTAAGGAGG